>PITA01024442.1:0-26248 GCA_004023965.1 Spilogale gracilis
CTGATGTTTAAAGAGATTTGCTGCTTAGAAAGGTGATCTGGGCCCTTTAGGACAATGTATTTATATTTGCTGCATAATAAACTACCCAAAATGGTGACTTAAAACCACCACCATATGGTTTATTGTTGGTTGACAATTTGCACCAAGCATGGCGAGGCTCCCTCATGTCTACCATGGACTGGTCTGCCGGTTTGTCCTGCCACCAGTTTCACTCAAGAGCTCCTCCTCCTACAGTCCAGATAGACCCGTAGCTCTTCTCCCAGAGCATTCCAGATCAAGAGCTCGCCTGTGCAAGTTTTTGGTCAAGTCCCTGTTTGTGTCATCTTTTCCTGCATCCCCACTGACCGGTGCAGTCACATGGCTGGGCCCACAGTGGAGAGGTAATCGTCACATAGAAGGAGTGTGGATACAGGAAAGGCAAGAAATGGTGGCCATTTCTGGAGTCCTCACAGGGCCAAATGAGATGGCAGCTGGGTGACTTCGACAGTTAAGCATCTGCCTTCAGCTCAGGTCATGATCCTAGAGTTCTAGGATTGAGTCCCGAGGCGGTCTCCCTCCTCAGTGGGGAGTCTGCCTCCCCCTCTACCTCTCCACCTTGCCCATTTTCTCTCTATATATCTTCCACTAGCTCTCTCAAATAAATACTTTTTTTAAAAAAGTCCAAATGGAGAACAGCTTTATAGAGACCTAACTGACATTTAATGAAGTGCACATGCTTTTTTTATTTTAAATTAAAATTTATTTTATTTTATTTCATTGTTTATGCCCCAATCCCAATGCTCCATGCAATACATGCCCTCAATACCCACCACCAGGCTCTCCCATCCCCCCACCCCCTCCTCTCCAAGACCCTCAGTTTGTTTCTGAGTCCAAAGTCTCTCATGTTTCATCTGCTTCCCCGATTTACCCTACTTCACACATGCTTCAACAATTTGGTAAGTTTTGGCCTATGTGACCAGAGCTCACGGTGGAGGTTCTTATGCCCTCTGATGCAGAGATCTGAGCCTGCAACCTGTTTGGGTTACATGTGGTATATAGGCATGGAAACAAAGTGTGCTGGAATGGGAGAAAATTCAGCTTACCAGTGAGAAGCTGATCGCCACAGACCAAGGCACATTCTTTTGTGAAATTGAAAGTCTTTGTACAACTACTAAGACCCTGGTAATAAGCAGCTCCTATCTGCAGGGACTCAAAAACCATAATCCCCTTGGCTCCCATGTACTACTGGGGCAGAGTAAACCCTACAAGCAGTAATCGCGGGCTCCATGTTTCCCTACCTTGAAGTCTTGATATAGGCAGCAGCACTTTCCAGCCATGTTCTACCTGAGGCCCACCCACCATTCCTTTGTGTTTTTAGAGACATGTGAGCCTTTGTTATAAATCTCTTTTCTGGGTATTGGAAATGGTAGGTATTGTAAATGCATGGCATCCTATCTGATTTTTTGATAGAAGCCCCCCCTTTTTAAAAAGATTTATTTATTTATTTGTTTGACAGAAATCACAAGTAGGCAGAGAGGCAGGCAGAGAGGCAGGCAGAGAGGCAGGCAGAGAGAGAGGAGGAAGCAGGCTCCCCGTTGAGCAGAAAGCCCGACGTGGGGCTCAATCCCAGGACCCTGAATCATGACCTGAGCCGAAGGCAGAGGCTTTAACCCACTGAGACACCCAAGTGCTCTTAAGTCCCTTTTCAGTAGAGAGTTTGATTTTGTTGGATGGCAGTGGCCTTTGATCCTGTGTTTTCCTTTTTTCTTTTTTTTTCTTTTTATTTTTTTTTTAAGATTTTATTTATTTGACAGAGAGAAACACAGCTAGAGAGGGAACACAAGCAGGGGGAGTGAGAGAGGGAGAAGCAGACCTCCTGTCCAGGAGGCAGCCCGATGTGGGGCTTGATCCCGTCATGACCTGAGCCATGACCTGAGCCGAAGGCAGTCGCTTAACCAACTGAGCCACCCAGGCGCTCCTGATCTTTTGTTTTCTTTTACTGGGTGTGTCTCCAGTGGTTTACAATGGGATTTATGTTAGGTTTAGGCAGTAGATCTTGATGGAGTTGGATTTGGCCACTAGATGGGACAAAAGGGTGAAGTCCCACATCCCTGAGACAAGGCCATAGAGACTCAGACAACTTTGTACAAAAGAACCTCTTAGTCCTTCAGCTGGTGGGAGAAAGTGCACCTCATAGGCTATTGGGGCTTCCCACCTGCCTCAGACCTAAGGAGGACAGTGCTCCTCCAAGAAGGGAGGTCAAGAATGGATAAAGAAGATATGGTCCATATATACAATGGAATATTACGTCTCCTTCAGAAAGGATGAATACCCAACTTTTACAGCAACATAGACAGGATTGGAGGAGATTTTGGTGAGTGAAATAATCCAAGCAGAGAAAGTCAAGTACCACATGGTTTCACTTACTTGTGGAGCATAAGGAGTAATATAGAGGACAGCAGAAGAAGGAAAGGAAATGGTAAGTGGGGTAAATCAGGGAGCTGGATGAAACATGAGAGACTTTGGACTCAGAAACAATCTGAGGGTTTTGGAAGAATGCAGCTGGGCATAGCTTTCCAGGATGCAGGATCCTGCCAATAGATCTACTTTTTGGTACTAGATGGGGATACACATAAATGCTGTGTTCATAAATATGGTGCCCACTACTTTGTGACAATCTCTATGTAAGACAATTAACACTAGTTTTCTGTAATCATCCCAACAGTTACTTACGAATGAACAATTTGAGCCTGGTTAGGATAGTAAATATCCTAGTAAATGGTAAAGTTAGGATTCAAACACTGGAATCTGCCTGAGGCCAAGTCTAGTGATCACCAAGGGGGTTCAATGGTCCTCAAATCAGCCCAAGACAATTTTGCTCTCCATTCAAAAGAATCTACCCATTCTACCCAATCTGGCTCATCCAGAAAAAAGGATGCTTTGCCCTCTCAGTTACCTGTTGTCGGGAGTCTGGGGCCATTTCCTGGTCTAATCCTTAATCTCAAGGTTCAGGAAAGTTCTCTCCTGATCTGTGCAGATCTGGCCTCCAGCATGTGCTCCTGGGGCTGTTCAGAGGGCTCAGCTTTGAACAGGGACCCTCTCCTATGTGGCTTTCTTGGTGCCCTGGGTCAGCTCTGGAGATGCATTCAGCTCCATCTAAACCTTCAGCTCCATCTAAACCCATAGCCTCTCTCTAGCCAGTTTTTCCAAATCTGTCCTACTGGAAATGGATCCCTCCCCTGTGTCATCCCCCTTTCTCCATGGCAGTACAGGATATCATAGTTAATAGGTTTAAAGGGATGGCAACTGTTCACAATCTCTGCACGTTTTCATGGCCAACATAGACCTTGGTGGCCCTAATGGATCATGGCGGCTGACATGTTCTGAGTGCTCTCTTGTGTGTAACATTTAATTCCCACCATAACTCTTCGGGAACTGTATTGCCATCATTATTACAGATAAGGGCATAGAGGCACAGTGAAGTAACTTATGTAAGAACGTGCCATTTGAATAATGGCAGATTTGAGCCCAGAGCCCTCTTGGTCACTTCTCTGCTGCCCCTCAAAATATGGCAAGTGCCATGAAGTCTAGACTGGTAGGAGGCTGGTGGTCAGCGTAGGCCTCTGAAGAGCTGACAGTTTCAATTTTAAGCCTGGTTGTGAGAAGGAGGCAGGCACGTGAAGACTTGGCTAAGTGTGTGCCAGGCAAGAAAGATGGCAAGTAGAATAGTTCTTATGTGGATCAAGAAAGGCCAGGATTTTCTTTCACTTAAAATAGACACTACAATGAGTTTCCTAAAGAAGCTTCTTTTAACATCCTAAGTATAGGTCAATGGCCAGCACCAAAGCAAGATTCAGTATGTATAATTTTATGGAGTGAGGGAGGTCAGTATGAGACCACCCAGATAGATAATGTTTTCCACAGTGGGACCAGAGAAACCCATGGTCCAACATTCCTGGTGCTAGAAACTAGAACATAACTGAGAAGGGTAAACTTGAGTCAGTAATGTGAAAATTCTTGTCACTCCTGCACTCCTTCTCCCCAACACACTCCTCAATTTGCCTTCTCCTCCTTTGATGCTTATAAGAGTCTATGTTCTTGAAATAGTGTGTTTTTAAGAGAAATTTAGTTATTGGTTGACCATTCTTTTTCTTGGATGAATGATGAGACTGGTGTGCTGCTTCAAGTCTGCCTTTGGTTCAGGGATGTTTTTCTTCTAGTAAAATATGAATAGTATTTATGTTTTGGCTTCAGATTACATATTCAGGAACACCAGTTATCAGTACTTTGGATCTCTGTTGTTTATCCTTAGTTTTGGTTATCTCACTGAGAGTAAACTCCTCTCCTGAAAAGTCTCCGCAGAGCCCTTTTCATGTCCCTGTTCCTCAGACTGTAGATGAAGGGGTTTAGCATGGGGGTGACCACCGTGTACATCACTGAGGCTATCGAGCCCTTTCTGGAGGGATGAGTTGTTCCAGAAGTGAGGTAGACTCCAAGGCCTACACCATAGAACAAGGAGACAACCAAGAGGTGAGACCCACAGGTGGAAAAGGCTTTATACTTCCCTGCAACCGAGGAAATGCCCATTATGCAGGAAATAATTCTATAATAAGAGAAAAGGATGACAACCATGGGAATAACACCCAGCAGGCCAGTTACAAAATACAGCAGGATGTCATTGGCAAGGGTGTCGGAGCAGGCAAGCTTGAGGATCTGAGTGAGTTCACAGAAGAAGTGGGGAATTTCTGTCTCTTTGCAGAAGGACACCCTCAAAAACATCAAGCTTTGCAACAAAGAATATGTCAGGCAGATTAACCAAGAAAGCAGAAGCAGGAGACCACAAAGGTGAGGGTTCATAATGATCATGTAGTGCAGGGGGTGACAGATAGCCACAAACCGGTCATAGGCCATCACTGTCAGTAGCAAATTATCTAGTCCAGCAAAAATCATGAAAAAATACATCTGGGTAAGACAGCCTTCATATGTGATGGTATTGCTCTGTGTCTGGATATTCACTAGCATCTTGAGGACGGTGGTGGAAGTGAAACCTATGTCAGTGAGGGACAGGTTGAAGAGGAAGAAGTACATGGGTGTGTGGAGGTGGGAGTCAGAGCTGATGGCCAGGGAGATGAGAAAGTTCCCAAGCACGGTGACCAGGAACATGGACAGGAACAACCCAAAGAGGAGGAACTGTGAGTCCATATCTTCTGAAAGTCCCAGAAGGATGAATTTTAAAACCACGGTTTGGTTTCCTGCTTCCATACAACTTATGGAAATTGCCTGCAAAAAGGCAAGAATAATGTTAAGGCAATGACAATACAAGAATGTGGCATACGTTTCAAACTCATGAGGTCTTATGTCTTATGTAAGAGTTGTGATTTCTTTACTTGACTGAAATATCTTCGGTAACACCCTCCCCTTTCTGTTTTTATCACAACTACCAGGATCACCTCTCTAAAATGAATGTCCCAGGGCACACAGCAGGCTTAGTCAGCGGAGCTTGGGTCTCTTGATCTTGGGGTTATGAGATCGAGCCCCACATTGGATGTGGAGATTGCTTAAAAATAAAATCTTTAAAAAATAAAATAAGGGGCTCCTGCATGGCTCAGTAGTTTACGCCATCTGCCTTCAGCTCAGGTCATGATCTCAGGGTCCTAGAATCATGCCTCATATCAGGCAGGCTCCCTGCTCTGTGGGGAGCCCGCTTCGCCCTCTGCCTGACACTTCCCCTGCTCATTCTCTCTCTCTCTGTCTCTCAAATAAATAAAGTCTTAATAAAATAAAATAAAATAAAATAAATGTCCCATGCATGCTTGTTCTACCTCTGCTGTGTAATTCCTATGAGAGGCCACTCAGCTCATGAGCATCAATTCTGCCTTTTGTCTGTGGTCTCTTCAAGTCCAGAAAAACAGAGAAGAGGGAGAGCACTGGGACTTGCAGAATTTAGTGATATTTCTTGCTCTCATGCTGCTTACCAGTGTCTGTCTGGTATCTAATCAGTATTTAGGAACAGCACTTTCTCTGTCTGAAGCTTGATTCAGAGAAGGATGCTGTGCAAAGATTTTATAGATAGATAATTCTTTCATTATTATATTAACAGTCCCCATTGTTGTCCCAATATCTCCCTCTATCATCATCATAATGATCAAGGTACCATAAAATGCTCCAATTCCAAAGACTAAATCAGGTACCTTCCCCACCCCAAACCATGCATTCTAAGAATACCCTGCAAGTTTGTATTGTAGTTCCTTCCATTTCTTTAGGTTCTGCCTTTTCTATTTAATTTTCATTTCATATCCCAAGCTCTCAACACAGTACCTAGTGTTCTCTATGTATTTTGGTTAAGTGACAGAAGAAATTTGCAGGGTATAGTAAAGAAAATTTCCTATCATAAAATCCTTTAACCAAGAAGAGACACCATTTATCATGAAGGTTTCTCAACTGAACATAAAGGGAATAAGAGACTTTCCTTTTACTCCACCCTGTTAAAAAAAAAAAAAAAAGAAAAGAAAGAGGCCTTCGTTTATGTTTGAGTATTAGGTCTCTGTGACAGGAAGGAGTTTCTAAAGTCAGAGGCAATTTTCTTCAATTTTATATACATTTAAGAAAAAATGTATGCAAAGGTCCTAAACAGAATAGTGAAAGATTACAAAGACATAGATCATTTGTTTAAAGTAAATACAATAAATTATGTGTTTATCAATAATATCAAATGACGGGATAACCTGGGTGGCTCAGTTAGTGGAGTGTCTGACTTCAGATCAGGTTATGTTCCTGGGGTTCCAGGATCAAGACCGAAATCTGAGTCCCAGCTGGGTGGGGAGTGTGCTTCTCCCTCTGCCCCTCACCCTCACCCCACTCATGCTTTATCTCAAGTAAAGAAATAAAATCTTTTTTAAAAAGTAATACCAAGTGACATTAAAAGGCAAAGTCTGAGAGAGGGAAAATTTATAAAGAAATATAAAAGTACAGTTTAGTATATTAGAAAGCTTTTTTTTAAAAAAAGATTTTATGTATTTATTTGAGAGAGAGTGAGTGAGAGACAGCACGAGAGGGGAGAAGGTCATAGGGAGAAGCAGACTCCCCGTGGAGCAGGAAGCCTGATCATGACCTGAGCTGAAGGCAGTGGCTTAACCAACTGAGCCACCCAGGCGCCCTAGAAAACTTTTTAAAACATTAAGAATGTATTACCCTCAACACCCAAAAGACAACCCAGTTAAAAAATGGGCAGAACACATGAATGACATCCAGATGGCCCACAGACACATGAGAAGATGCTGAACAGCACTCATGATCGGGAAAATGCAAATCAGAACTGCAATGAGGTATCACCTCACACCTGCCAGAACGACTAAGATCAACAACGCAGGAAACAACAAATGTTGGTGAGGATGTGGAGAAAGGGGAACCCTCTTTTACTGTTGTTGCGAATGCAAATTGGTGCAGCCTCTCTAGAAATCAGCGTGGAGATTCCTCAGAAAGTTAAAAATAGAGCTATCCTATGACCCCGCACCACGAGTATTTACCCAAAGGATACAAAAATACTGATTCAAAGGGACACATGCCCCCTAATGGTTATAGCAGCATTATCAACAATAGCCAAACTCTGGAAAGACCCCAAATGTCCATTGGTTGATGAATGGATAAAACAGATGTGGTGTACACATACAATGTAATAGTACTCGGCCATAAAAAGAATGAAATCTTGCCATTTGCAACAACATGAATGGAGCTAGAGTATATTGTGTTAAGTGAAATGCCAGAGAAACAAATTCCATATGATTTCACTAATATGTAGGATTTAAGAAACAAAACAGATGAACATAGGGAGGAAGAAAAGAGAGAGGCAAACCATAAAACAGACTCTTGACTATAGAGAACAAACTGAGGAGGTGAGGGGATGGAATAAATGGGTGATGGGCCTTAGGAGGGCACTCATGATGAGCACTGAGTGTTGTATGTAAATGATGAACCACTACATTCTACACCTAAAATTAATATTACACTATAAGTTAATGGGAATTTAAATAAAAACTTGAAACTATAAAAGAACTACAAAATAAGAACATAAAAGAAGTAAGAAAACAGTAAGAAAAAAACAAACAGGGTATGCTGGCCAAAAAAAGGGTTAGGTATGAGACTGTTGACAATATTCCCGTTTATGATTCTCTAGAACCACTATAGGGTCTCTTGTTTGGTCACATTACTTAAAATATTGGTATTGGAGTTCTGATGTTGGAGTAGAATATTTGCAGAGCATTGACAAAGTTAGAATATAATGTTGGAAGTATTGCTGTTAGAGTATAATGTTTACAGTAGTGGATATTTTCAAAACCTAAATGGTACAGTTAAGAAGCCTTAACATGACAAAGCGTCCATGCTACAGTGTTAAGTAGAAAGAATAGAATGAAACAGGAAGAATAGAGAGGCGTTCATGTAGAACAGTGGGCATCTGGAGGTGAACGGTGCCTATTTTCCTTTTCTACATTTTCTTAATTTTCCACAATAAGCATATATTATTTTGTGATTATAAAAAAATATGGAGGAATATATTCATGTATTTGAACAGATCTCAGGATGGCCCCTTCTCCCTGTTCCCCTGGGCAGCTCAGGAACACAGTAATCTCTGAATGAAAGATAGCATGAGCCATTATGCCAGGTGACGAGAGGGAATGGTGTTTGGAAGAGGGAAGAAAAGGGAAAGCAGGAGTAAAAGAAACAAAAATCCAGAGATGAAACAATGGGGAGAAGCTATAAAAATAAGTCAGGATTCTCCAGAAACAGAGAACCAACAGATCAGTGACCTGTATTTACAGGTGGAGCCTGAAGGCCTGAGAACCAGAGCTGCTCATGTGGTTTCCAGTCTGAAAAGCCTGGCAGGCTTGAGTTTGGGGATGAGCTGACGTTTCAATTCCAGTCTGGAAGCAGGGGGCAGGTCAGTCTGAAGGCAGGCAGGCAGAAGGAATGACCTCTTACTCAGCCTTTTTGTTCTCTACAGGCCTGCAGTAGATCTTTTCTTTTTTTTTTTTTAAGTCAAGTCTTTTTTTTTTTTAAGTCAATTTTTTTTTTTTTTTTTTTTTTTTTTTTAAGATTTTATTTATTTGACGGAGAGAAACACAGCCAGAGAGGGAACACAAGCAGGGGGAGTAAGAGTGGGAGAAGCAGGCTTCATGCCCAGCAGGGAGCCGGATGTGGGACTTGATCTTGGGTCTCCAGGATCATGACCTGAGCTGAAGGCAGTCGCCCAACCAACTGAGCCACCCAGGCGCCCCATAGCCTGCAGTAGATCTAATGAGGCTGACCCACATCAGAGAGGGCAATCTGCTCCACTTTGTCTAGTGCCAATCTTATTGATAGAAATACTCTCACTCACACATACACCCAGAACTGATGAAATATTTACCATCATGGAAGAGTATGGATTATTTCCGGTGATTTCAATGAAAAGGTAACAGCTCACAGAACTAAAAACTCTCCACCTGGCTGCAGCATTGATGAGTCTGATTGTGAATTGGGAGTAATGTCCACCACCTGCAGGCCACTGATGGAAGGCAGACATGTAGATGACTCCAGCGCCTGCAGGCCGCTGATGAAAGGCAGACAGGTGGATGACTCCAGCGCCTGCAGGCCGCTGATGGAAGGCAGACAGGTGGATGACTCCAGCAAGCATTGGAGATCCTTGCATTGATTCTGAGTATGTGCTCTCCGTGGTGGGGAGGGGGGTATGTGTGTGGCAGGCACGGAGAATGAAAAATCTGATTTAGGACAGATTTTTCAGATGTAAGAAGAGTATGATCAGCCTAGATGACAAATTCAAATTTGATTGCTTCAGGACTCCACGGATCATGGGAAGATAAATGAGAAGAACTTTGCCAGTGGGAACATCTGAGACCCTCCATGCAGTAGGACATGAGGAGGCAGAAACGGGTAAGGATGGCTGTGCTACAAAACTTACCATGAAGATCAGTGGTATTTGGGGAGAATTCGGCTGCCTTTGGTATCAAAATAGCAACATAAACTTTCACTGGACACCTTCACTCACCAGTGGGGCTTTAATTCAGGTCCTCATAGATTCTCATCTGGGTTACATGTAGACTGATGCCCTCCTTGCCCATTATGCAGGAGAGGTCAGGATGGTTCCCACCTCATCATTGTTCACATCTTTTAAAAGTCTTTCAGCAACTCAGTATCCCTCCAGTGAAAGGTCCAAACTCCATTTCCTGCATGGTCTTGCTCCCGTCTTCTTGCTCTGGCCTCATCACCAATTCTACCAACCCCCTCCTGTCTTTTGGTCTGTCCTTTGTATTAAGGAGGAAATTACCCAAAACTTAAATTACTGAAAAGGATGGTTGCATTTCTTTTGAACACTACATTGAAGTATTGCCAAAGAGACCAACTTAGTTCTCCCCTTTTCTGAGGGAATATTCCTTCATATCCTTGAGACCTAGACTCTGTGACATCAATGCTAACACATAGGAGATTGGTAAACGTCAAGTGATTTTTGTTTAGTAGAAATGCAAATTGTTTCTGTTTGGCTATGAAGATCACCCCAAAGGTTACCGATCATTGCCCTGGGGGACAATGAATCTCTATCTGGTAGAGAAGATAACCTTTTAATTTTTTTTTTAATTTTAAAAATGTTTAAAAAGATTTTATTTATTTATTTGATAGAGCATGAGCACATGAGTCAGTGGTAGCGGCAAGGGGGGAGGCAGAAGCAGACTCCCTACTGAGCAGGGAGCCTGATGCAGGGCTTAATCCCAGGACTCAGAGATCATGACCTGAGCCAAAGTAAGACACTTACCTGACGGAGCTACCCAGGTGTCCCAATTTTTAAGAATTTAAACAAGGTGCCAGAGCCTCACATCACATATATGAAAATGCCCTATCCCCTTTTTTTGAGCTCTTTTTTAAAAAAAAAAAATATTCCTTTGAGTGAGAGAGAGACAGAGAGAGCACGAACAGGGGGGAGAGGCAGAGATAGAGGGAGAAGCTGAGCAGAGAGCCCCATGTAGGGTTCGACCCCAGGACCCTGAGATCATGACCTAAGCTGAAAGCAGACACTTAACCAACTGAGCCATCCAGGTGCCCCCAAAGCTACAGTTTTATTTTCCTGTATTTTTGCATCCAATTTGGAAAACTCATTTCATTATTCCTTTCATAAATCCTTGTTCCTCAAATGCTATGTAAACTAGCTTTACTCTCTTGGTTCCCTCATTAATAAATAAGTCTTTGACATACACTCACCATATATTTATATGAAAGTCACATTTTTATCTATCGCAAAATAATACTTTGACATCAGATACTCGACATTTTTTTACCATTCTAGGTACATCTTATGCAGTTTTGTAGCTCTGGACCTTTGCGTTTACCTTTCCCTGGAGTCCTCTCCCTCCCTATTCACCTGGAAAAGTCCTATCCCTCCTCCCATGTTTGGTGCTGACATCTTCATTGACACTGCCCAGGCAGTGCTGACCACTCTCTCTTTGCACCTCCTCTGTACCTTGTAGACACTGGAGCACACATGGCGCATTGTGTCATGATGCAAACATGTGTTTGTTCCTGAGGCTTCCTCCTCTCAGGGAAGCAACACACTGTAATTACTTCCATATAGGCAGTACCTAGCTCAGTGTTAGGCCCAAGCGAGGCAGTTTGTACATGTGGAAAGTTCCCTCCAGAAAATAAAAGAGAGGAATGTTCAAGTGGGTGGAGAAGGAGCTCTGAGGGGGAGACTGAGAACTAAGAGGCAGGGAAAGAAGAGCAGAGCTAGAGATAAGAAAAGGACATAAAGTGCAGTGGGGCTTGGAGAGCCCTGTCTAGAGCCAGGGACTTTTTTCTTTTTTTTTTAAGATTTTATTTATATATTTATTTGACAGAGAGAGAGAGATCACAGGTAGGCAGAGAGGCAGTCACAGAGTGGGGAAGAAGACTCCATGCTGAGCAGAGAGCCCAATGTGGGGCTCGATCCCAGGGCCCTGAGATCATGCCCTGAGCCAAAGGCAGAGGCTTAACCCTCTGAGCCACCCAGACACCCCCAGAGCCAGGGACTTTTACTTGAAATGAGTGGGCTCTTTCTCTCTGAAACCCTACCTGTGTGCCAGGAAAGCATGCAAATAAAGAGTTCATCACCCCCTTTACCTCTTTGCCACAGCAGTTTCTGAGCAATGTAGGGCATCACAATGGAATTGCTGAGGATTTGGGCTCTATTATATTATCTTCTCCCAATGCAAGACAAACAAGAGCAGAGAAGCAGGGACCAGTAGCTAAGCACAAGGACCCAGGGCCAGAATGACACCTGGCATGGCCCAAGGGCATTTCCTTCTGATGAGGGAGAGGCCCGAGCCTGAGGTGAAGGGCACAGGAGGATACTTGGGGGCTGAATTCCCTCACTTCTCATTAAATAAATTGCTGTTTTGATTGTCTGTTTCTGAAGACTCCCCATCCCCTCTCAAGTGTCAGGGAGGTGATCTTTTCTGCTGTGTCTACACTCTGGGAGCAGAGTTGGAGCCACATGTAGAATCCGCACAACTTCCCCCCACCCCCCGTCCCAGCCCCCCTACATACACACATGTCTTCCAGCCCCACTCCTCAGTCCCCACTGGGACATTTTCTTCCTCAAATATTCCTCTCCTGTTGGGTGTAGCCTCCAGGGTACACAGCTTCCCTTAGGGAATATCTCACTCCATCTCCAGTTTCTTTATAAATCTAAGGATCAAGAAACATCTTTGGTCAAGTCTTCTTTTTTTTTAAGATTGTATTTATTCATGAGAGACACACAGAGAGAGGCAAAGGCAGAGGCAGAGAGAGGAGCAGGCTCCCTGTAGAGCAGGGAGCCTGATACAGGACTCATCCCAGGACTCTGGGATCACAACCTGAGCCAAAGGCAGACACTTAACCCACTGAGCCACCCAGACACCCTGGAATCATCCTTTTAAATGTTTTTTCCAGTATGATCTCATTTATATAAAGGCCCACCATGGGCAAATCATATCTCTGGTGATGGATGTCAGATTAGCACTGATATTTGAGGAGAAATGAATGACATTTCTGGGGTGCTGGTAATATTCCGTAGCTTAACCTGGTTGGCAGTTATGCACAAATGATCACCGCTGAACATTCCTTCAAGCTGTGTGTACCTATGGTTTGTTTATCCTGTTATATTTTAGTTAAAATATTCATTGAAAAATTTCCAGCACACACCCTTAGTTCACACATCTCTTTTATATTTAATTTGACAGAGAGAAACACAGCTAGAAAGGGAAGACAAGCAGGGGGAGTGAGAGAGGGAGAACCAGGCTTCCTGCCGAGCAGGGAGTCCGATGTGGGGCTCCATTCCAAGACTCCAGGATCATGACCTGAGCTGAAAGCAGATGCTTAATGACTGAGCCAGTCAGACACCACACACATCTCCTCTTAAGCAACAGAATTGTTATTCTTAGACATATTTCAAGGATAATTTTGATTGCATCCCTTAATAATAAAATGCTGTTGATTGCAACTAATGTTTTTAATGGGACAACACATGGAGGCAATTAATAGTAAAAATGAACATACATCGGGGCACCTGGATGGCTCAGGCTGGGTGGTCACTTAACAGCCCAACTGTTGATTTCAGCTCAGGTCATGATCTCAGGGTCTTGAGATCAAGCCCCATGTCCTGACTCAGTGCTTGAGATTCTCTCCCTCTGCCCCTCCTCCCACTCCTGCTCTCTCTCTCACTCTCTCTGAAATAAATAATTTTTTTTAAAAAAATGAACATGCATGCCAAACTGTGGAAAGAGCCAAGATGCCCTTCAGCAGAAGAATGGATAACCATCCATATGCTGTTTACAAGAGACTCATCTTGAATCTAAAGACACTTCCACATTGAAAGTGAGGGGATGGAGGACCATCTTTCATGCCAATGGACCCCAAAAGAAAGCTAGGGTAGCGATTCTCATATCAGATAAATAGAATTTTAATCGAAAGACTGTAGTCAGAGACACAGAAGGACACTACATCATTTTCAAAGGGTCTATACACCAAGAAGATCTAATTATTGTGAATATTTATGCCCTCAACATGGGAGCAGCCAACTACATAAGCCAACTGTTAAGCAAAATAAAGAATCATATTGATACAAATACATTAATTGTAGGATATCTTAACACAAAAGTGTCAGCAATGGACAGATCATCTAAACAGAAAATCAACAAAGAAACAAGAGCCTTGAATGACACATTGGACCAGATGGATCTCATAGATATATTCAGAACATTCCACCCTAAAACAGCAGAATACTCATTCTTCTCAAGTGCACATGGAACTTTCTCCAGAATAGAGCACATACTAGGTCACAAAGCAGGTCTCAACCGATACCAGAAGATTGAGATTATTTCCTGCATATTCTCTGACCAGAATGCTGTGAAACTGGAACTCAACCATCATAATAAGTTCAGAAGAAAATCAAAACTTGAAAGATAAGGATGATCCTGCTCAAGAATCTGTGGATCAACCAGGAAATCAAAGAAGAACTGAAACACTTCATGGAAACCAATGAGAATGAAGATACATCGATCCAAAACTTATGGGATACAGCAAAGGCAGTTCTAAGGGAGAAATTCATAGCCATCCACACCTCACTCAAAAAAATTTAAAAATCCTGAATACACCAACTCTCATTACACCTTAAAGAATTGGAAAATCAACAAAATATTAAACCAACCCCTCACACAAGACGGGAAATAATAAGGATTAGAGCAGAGATGAATGAATTAGAAACTAGAAATACAGTAGAATGCATCAACGAAACTAGAAGCTGGTTCTTTGAAAGAATCTATAAGATTGATAAACCATTGGCCAAACTAATCTAAAAGAAAAGGGAGAAGACCCAAATTAATAAAATTATGAAAAAGGGGAGAGATCACGACTAACACCAAGGAAATAGAAACAATCATCAGAAATTACTATCAACAATTATATGCCAATAAGTTTAACAAACTAGAAGAGATATATACATTCCTAGAAACCTATAAACTTCCAAGATTGAAACAGGAAGGCATTGACAATTGGAATAGACCTATATCTAGTAATGAGATTGAAGCAGTGATCAAAAACCTCCCCCAAAACAAGAGTCCAGGGCCAGACGGATTCCCTGGGGAATTCTACCAAACATTCAGAGAAATAACACCTATTCTCTTGAAGCTCTTTCAAAAAATAGAAATGGAAGGAAAACTTCCAGACTCTTTCTATGAAGCCAGCATCACTCTAATCCCTAAACCAGACAAAGACCCCATCAAAAAGGAGAACTTCAGACCAATATCGCTGATGAATACGGATGCCAAGATTCTCAACAAGATCCTTGCTAACAGGATCCAACAATACATTAAAAAGATTATACACCATCACCAGGTGGGTTTTATCTCAGGGATGCAAGGGTGGTTCAACACTCGCAAATCAATCAATGTGATAGAACAAATCAATAAGAGAAGAGAGAAAAACCACATGGTACTCTCATTGATACAGAAAAGACATTTGACAAAATACAACATCCGTTCCTGATCAAAACTCTTCAAAGTATAGGGACAGAAGGAACATTTCTCAATCTCATAAAATCTATCTATGAAAAACCCACAGCAAATATCATTCTTAATGGGGAAAAACTGACAGCCTTCCCTCTGAGATCAGGAACAAGACAAGGATGCCCACGCTCACCACTACTGTTCAACATAGTGTTAGAAGTCCTAGCAACAGCAATCAGACAACAGAAAGAAATAAAAGGTATCCAGCTTGGCAAAGTGGAAGTCAAACTCTCTCTTTGCAGATGACATGATACTCGATGTGGAAAACCTAAAGGACTCTACCCCCAAACTACTAGAACTCATACAACAATTCAGTAATGTGGCAGGATACAAAATCAACACACAGAAATCAGTTACGTTCTTATACACTAACAGTGAAAATATAGAAAGGGAAATCAGAGAATTGATTCTGATTCTGATTCAGCACCAAAAACCATAAGATATTTAGGAATAAACCTAACCAACGAAGTCAAGGATCTGTACTCGAGGAACTACAGAACTCTCATGAAAGAAATTGAAGAAGACACAAAAAGATGGAAGACCATCCCATGTTCATGGATCAGAGGAATAAACATTGTCAAAATGTCTATACTGCCCAGAGAAATCTGTACTTTCAATGTCATTCCAATCAAAATTCCACCAACATTCTTCAATGCGTTGGAAGAAACAATCCTAAAATTTATATGGAATGAAAAAGACCCCGAATCGCTAAGGAATTGCTGAAGAAGAAAAGTAAAGCTCGGGGCATCACATAACCTGACTTCAGGCTTTAATACAAAGCTGTGATTACCAAGACAGCATGGTACTGGCACAAAAACGGAGAAATAGACCAATGTAACAGAGTGGAGAGTCCACATATGGACCCACAAATCTATGGGCAAATCATCTTTGACAAAGCAGGAAAAAATATCCAGTGGAAAAAGGACAGTCTCTTCAATAAATGGTGCTGGTAAAATTGGACAGCTACGTATAGAAGAATGAAAGTAGACTATTTTCTTACACCACACACAAAGGGAAACTCAAAATGGATGAAAGACCTCAACGTGAGGCAGGAATCCATCAAAATCCTGGAAAAGAACATAGGCAGTAACCTCTTTGACATCGGCCACAGCAACTTCTTTCAAGACACGTCTCCAAAGGCAAAGGAGATAAAAGCGAAAATGAACTTCTGGGACTTCATCAAAATAAAAAGCTTCTGTACAGCAAAGGAAACAGTCAACAAAACAAAGAGGCAACCCAGAGAATGGGAGAGGATATTTGCACATCACACTACAGACAAAGGGCTGGTATCCAAATCTATAAAGAACACCTCAAGCTCAACATCCAAAAAGAAGATGAACACATCAAAAAATGGGCAAGAGACATGAAGAGGCACTTCTCCGTAGAAGATACACAAATGGCTCTCAGACACATGAAAAAATGTTCAGCGTCACTAGCTATCAGGGATATTCAAATCAAAACCACACTGAGATACCACCTTACATCAGTCAGCATAGCCAAAATTAACAAGTCAGGAAACAACAAGTGTAGGAGAGGTGCGGAGAAAGGGGAACCCCTTACACTGTTGGTGGGAATGCAAGCTGGTGCAGCCGCTTTGGAAAACAGTGTGGAGATTCCTTTAAAAATTAAAAATAGAACTACCCTATGACCCTGCAATTACACTACTGGGCATTTACTCCAAAGATACAGATGTAGTGAAAAGAAGGGCCATCTGTACCTCAATGTTCATCGCAGCAATGGCCACAATCGCCAAACTGTGGAAAGAACCAAGGTACCCATCAACAGATGAATGGATAAAGAAGATGCGGTACACATATACAATGGAACACTACGCCTCCATCAGAAAGGATGAATATCCAACTTTTGTAGCAACACGGACTAGATCGGAAGAGATTATGCTGAGTGAAATAAGCCACGTAGAGAAAGTCAAGTATCACACGGTTTCACTTACTTGTGGAGCATAAGGGGTAATATCGAGGGCAGTAGGAGAAGGAAAGGAAATGGGAAGTAGGTTAATTCAGGGAGAGAAATGAAACAAGAGAGACTTTGGACACAAAACACTTGAGGGACTTGGAGGGAGGGGGTGGGTGGATGGGAGAGCCTGGTGGACACTGAAGGCACCTATTGCATGGAGCACTGGGTGTGGGGAATGGGCAATGAATCTTGTAACACTGAAGAAAAATGTAAATATTAAAATTAAAAAAAAAGATGTGCGTGCGTGCACATACACACAGAGAAATATTATGCAGCCATCAAAAAGAATGAAACCTTCCTATTTGCAATAACTTGGATGGAACTGGAGGGTATTATGCTGAATGGTATAAGTCAATCAGAGAAAGACAATTATCATATGATATCTCTGATATGAGGAATTCAAGAGGCAGGGTGGGGGGTTGTGGGGGGTAGGGAGGGAAAAAAGTGAAACAAGATGGGACCAGCGATGGGCACAAACCATAAGAGACTCTTAATCTCAGGAAACAAACTGAGGGTTGCTGGGGGGTGAGGGAGGAGGGATAGGGTGACTGGATTATGGAAAAAATAAAAATTAGTTTAAAAAATAAGTTTTTTGTTTTTTGTTTTTCTTCATTTCTTTTTCAAATTCCACATGTAAGTGAAATAATAGGGTATTTATCTTTCTGTGTCTGACATTTCAGAGCACCCGGGTGGCTCAGTTGGTTAAGCACCTTCCTTTGGCTCAGGTCATGATCCCAGGGTCCTGGGATTAAGTCCCATGTCAGGCTTCCTGCTCAGCAGGGGAGTCTGCTTCTCCCTCTCCCTCTATGCGCATTCTCTCTCTCTCTCTGTCTCTCTTCTCTCTCTCTCTCATTTTCTCAAATAAAAAATAATCGTTAAAAATAAAGATTGAAACTGGTGGTGGGTATAACGGGCATGTATTGCATGGTGCACTGGGTTTGGTGCATAAACAATGAATCTTGGAACACTGAAAAAATAAAATATAATAAAATAAAATGAAAGAGAAAAAATAAAATAAAGATTGATTGATTGATTTGAGAGATGAGAGCACACAAGCAGGGAGGGAGCAGAGGGAGAGAAAGTCAGATTTCTGGCTGAACAGGGAGCCCAATGCAGGGCTAAGCAGGGCTCAATCTAATGACCCTCAGATGGTGACCTGAGCCGAAATCAAGAGTATTTGCTTAGCTGACTAAGCCAACCAGGCGTCCCTGCAAAGAATGCTTAAAACTCAACAATAAGAAACTAAACAATTTGATTTAAATGGGAAAATATGGGCCAAAGACCTGAACAGACATCTCACCAAAGAAGATATGAGGGGCGCCTGGGTGGCTCATTTGGTTAGCGACTGCCTTCGGCTGGGGTCATGATCCCGGAGACCCGGGATCGAGTTCCACATCGGGCTCCCTGCTCAGCGGGAAGCCTGCTTCTCCCTCTCTCACTCCCCCTGCTTGTGTTCCCTCTCTGGCTGTGTTTCTCTCTGTCAAATGGATAGAATCTTAAAAACAACAACAACAACAAAAAAAAACCAAAAAAAACCCAAAGAAGATACGAGCATATGGGAAGATGCTCCATGTGATAGGTCATCAAGAAAGTGCCAATTAAAATAACGATGAGAGACCGCCTATTAGAATGATCAAAATCCACTCACTGACAAGGATGTGGAGCAAGGGAGCTCACATTCATTGCTATTGGGGGTGCAACATCGTACAGTGACCTTGCGAGAGAGTTTGGTGGTTTCTTATAAAACAATGTTCTTACATTGATCCAGTGGTTATACTCCTTCTTATTTACCCAAAGGATTGGAAATCTTATGTGCACACGAAGACCTACACATGAATGTTCATGGTGTCTTTATTCATAATGGCCCAAACTTGTCCACAACCAAGATATCCTTCAGTGGGTGAATGGATGAATAAACTCTAGTACATCCAGACAATGGGATATTATTCAGCACTAAAAATGAATGAGCCATCAAGCCACAACAAGACATGGAGGAACTTTATTGTTTTTTAAAAATTATTTATTTTATTTTCTTATATATATACACATATATATGTACATAAAAATTACTATTTTAGCCATTTTTAGTGCACAGCTCAGTGGCATTAGGTACATTCACACTGTTGTGCAACCACCCCCAACCATCCGTCCTCAGAACTTTCTCATCTTTCCAAATTGGGACTTTGTCCCCATCCCCATGAGACAGTGACCCCTCACTCCCTGGCTCCCACCATCTCCTCTCTGTCACCGTGAATTTGACTACCCTAGGAACTTCCTCTACAGGGAATGATATAATATCTGTCCTTTCAGGAGTGCCCTACTTCACTTTGCACAATGTCTTCAATGTTCATCCATGTTTTAGTGTGTGTCAGAACCTCCTTTTTTTAGGCTGAATAATATTCCCTGTAGGTATAAACCACATTTTGTTTATCTCTTAATCTGACAATGGATACTTCGGTTGCTGCCAGCTTTTGGCTACATGAATAAATTTCTGTGAACATGGGTGTACAACTAACAGAACTTTTAAAGCCCCCCCACTTTTTTCCCCCCAGATTTGATCTTATAACTTTGGCCGGCTGCCTGTATGGCTCAGAATCTTACACACAAAATAAAGAGAAAGATTTTTAGATGGATAACAAAACAGATTTTTCCAGTTGTCAAAATTTTGTTAGGAAATTATCAGGAAAAGACTAAAAAGGATATTTTTAATGTGGAAGTTTCACCACTGAACAATTGCCCACTGTCTAAAGAATATCAGACAACAATTGATTCAAAATTTGAAAAAATGTACATACTTTTCTTTTACTGAGTCTTGTGGTATAAGAGACCCTGTCCAATTAATGTTTTGATACATTTTGTCTCAAATAATTTCTAAATTTATTAAGAAATGTGCTCAATTCATAGCCTAAAAAACATGAATTCATGTCATAGGTTTTTTGAATCTTGCTATAGTGGAGTTTTTGCTCTCAAAGACTATTTACTAAAAGGGATGAAGAAATTTCCTATATAATATTTGAAGTCTTATAGTTATGGTTCCAATGGCTGTTGGATTATACTACTGAGATTATAAATGCTTGTGAAATATGTATACTTGTTGACAGGAAATTTCTTCTACTTACTAAAGTTGTGTTAATAAAACATCCGACTTTGATTTCACCACTCTGGTTTTAATTTACTCAACTAATTAGAAATGATACATTTCACTTACAATTAAGAGTAAATAATTTTTCACTTACTTGCGATGCATAAGGGGTAATGTAGAGGACAGTAGGAGAAGGAAAGTAAATGGGAAGGAGGGTAATTCAGGGAGAGAAACAAAACAAGAGAGACTTTGGACACAAGACAAACTGAGGGACTTGGAGGGAGGAGGTGGGAGGATGGGAGAGCCTGGTGGTGGGTACTGAGGGCACCTATTGCATAGAGCACTGGGTGTGGGGAATGGGGGATGAATCTTGAAACACGGAAAAAATTTAAGTAACAATAAAAAAAGAGTAAATAATTTTTCATTTTTGAAAAATTTTTTAAGTGGGTTCCATGCCCGATACAGGGCTTGAACTCATGACCCAGAAGCCAAGACCTAATCTAAGGTCAAGAGTCAATGCTTAACCAACTGAACCACCCAAGTGCCTTTGATTTATTCATTTAAGAACATACAGCAGAACTTGTTTTTATGGTAAATCACAGAATATCAGTTTAATTTTCTACAATCAACTGGAGTGTTTCCCTTATCATTTAAATATCTTCTCACATCCAAAATGAAAAAAATATGTGGTATTACCCTCCCGCTCTTGAGAGCATTCCTGACAGATGAAGAGGGCACTTTTCTGCACTCAAGAGGTCAATTTTCTCACTGCCAAGTCTCCTTCAAGTACAAGTAGTGCAAGTACAGTACAAATAGATGCCCCCACCCCTTCACCAAATCACTCTTTGTATTATTTTCCATGTCAACAAATCCAAAGGACATTGTTCAGTATTTATTACTCTCTCTATCTGGTGTCCTCATTTTACACTGTTGACCCTCCCTCTCTTGAAGCCGGACTTTGTTTATTTACACACCATGTTCAATAACATGTGGCCTATGCAGTCACAATATGGTCACAAGGGATTCACTGAGACAGGTGCATCTTTCTTTCTTCTGTGTTACTTTGAGATGGACCCTAAGTCCTGTGCCTATGAGGGAGATGGGTCTTTGCAGCAGGGACACATTCCTGAGGGGGAGCCTCTTTTCCTCAAAGCCAAATCCATAGTGATGAAAGCTTTTCCAAGAAGGAAGAAGCCCATGGGGGCAGAGAGATCCATCTGGTTACAAAGCTGCCTTCCTGGAAACAGAATTAGCACACACGGTTCCATTCTGCCATTTTCTCATTACCCCAAAGGAGCTGAATGACTTGAAGAGTAGTACATCAGAGGAACAATTTATTTAATGAAGAGCAATGAGAAATCATCCCTCCAGGGACTTGAGAAACCATAAATACTTCCCTAGCATCCTTACCCATAGTTCAGTGACACCTGACCGGAGGGAGACACCCGTGCATCTCACGGATATGACTTGGTTCTGTCTCTCTGCTATTCTCTGGTATAGAGTCTGTCATCAGCATCTAACAGAAGAGAAAGAGATTACATAAACATTTCTTTATGCAATGCCAGCCAATTGAGTCACACTTTCCTAGTGAGTACTGGGTATGAAAAGGATATTAAAAATCCATTGGGGGAAGGAGGCAATAGGATTGATAATGACTCATGACCCTTTTTTTCTTAACCTCTTGAATTTGTTGCCCTGGTTGTATGTGTCTTTTTGGATTCCACTGCTACTATTTTCTGTCACTCCCAGCTATAATGGGCCCTCATTCTGGAAACTGGTGACATCCTCAGTGTCATTGACATTGGCACTCCCTCAAGTGGATTCTTAAGAAACTCTTAAGAGTTAGCAACAAGGCTCATGCCTTCCTTGTGCTTCTCTAGTGTAGTAGTTCAGAAAGCGGGGCTCTTGGAGCAGCTGCTGCAGAATCTCCTTGGAGCTTGTTAGAAATGCATCTTCTCAGTCCCTGCCTAAGACCTGCTTACAGAAACTCTGGGGGGAGCCCAGAAATCTGTTTTAGCAAGTCCTCCAGGTGATTCTAGTGCATGCAGTAATTGAAGACTCTCTGTCCGGAAGGATACCTGCTTCTTCACCCCGCCACCATCATGACTTGGTTTCTACCAAGTTGTATACACTCTGTGACTCACAAAATATGTACTGAACTCTCACCCCAGGCCAGGTGTTATCTACGTTGTCATCGCAATTGTGAATTGACCTTTCTCTTATCCTTCCTAATGATTGTATACAGAACCATAAGAAGCTAATGACATTGATTCTTTGTAATTGTGTTTAAGTTGACTTTCTTTAATGTTGAGCAGCAGTCACATCGGCAGCTGATACCGACCAGATTTGCTTTTGATTTCCTAATATATCACATTCACTTTTCTGTCTTATGGCATTTCTTTTGAATATTTGGAAGCAATGTTAAATAATTCTAATAGCAGGCTTCATTTCTCCTTTCATCTTTTTGTTTCCTTCTTTTATTTTTAAGGGTTTAGTAATGGATCTTACATTAACACTTGCTTTAACATAGCTATTCTTTATCACCTTTGGCAGTATTGTTTGATTCCATGTGACTAAAATTTTATTCCGTTCCCTTCCCATTGGTAACTGTTAGATTTTATTAAATGTATTTTCATTTGTTTTGAAGCTATATTATTTTCTTTTTTTAAATTTATTTTTTCAGTGTTCCAAGATTCATTGCTTATGCCCCACACCCAGTGCTCCATGCAATATGTGCCCTCAGTACCCACCACCAGGCTTTCTCATCCCTCCACCCCCTTCCCTCCAAGACCCTCAGTTTGTTTCTGATTCCAAAGTCTCTCTTGTTTCGTTTCTCTCCCTGAATTTATCCTACTTCCCATTTCCTTTCCTTCTCCTACTGCCCTCTATATTACCCCTTATGCTCCACAAGTAAGTGAAACCACGTGATACTTGACTTTCTCTATTTGGCTTATTTCACTCAGCGTAATCTCTTCCAATCCAGTCCATGTTGCTACAAAAGTTGGATATTCATCCTTTCTAATGGAGACATAGTATTCCATTGTATATGTGTACCACATCTTCTTTATCCATTCATCTCTTGATGGGCACCTTGGCTCTTTCCACAGTTTGGCAATTGTGGCCATTTCTGCAATGAACATTGGGGTACAGATGGCCCTTCTTTTCACTACATCTGTATCTTTGGGATACAGGAGTGCAATTGCAGGGTCATAGGGTATCTCTATTTTTAATTTTTTTAAAAGATTTTTTATTTATTTGACAGAGAGAAACACAACCAAGAGGGAACCCAAGCAGGGGGAGTGAGAGAGGGAGAGCAGGCTTCCCGTGGAGCAGGGACCCCGATGTGGGACTCGATCCCAGGTCTCCGGGATCATGACCCGAGCCGAAGGCAGTCACTCAACCGACTGAGCCACCCAGGCACCCCTCTATTTTTAATTTTTTAAGGAATCTCCATACTGTTTTCCAAAGCAGCTGCACCAACTTGCATTCCGACCAACAGTGTAAGAGGGTTTCCCTTTCTCCTCAGCCTCTCCCATCACTTTTTGTTTCCTGTCTTGTTAATTTTGGCCATTCTGACTGGTGTAAGGTGGTATCTCAGTGTGGTTTTGTTTGAATTTCCCTGAGCACTAGTGCACTGAACATTTTTCATGTGCCTGTTAGCCATTTGTATATCTTCTATGGAGAAGTGCCTCTTCATGTCTCCTGCCCATTTTTTGATGTGTTCATCTTCTTTTTGGATATTGAATATCAAATACAGAAGTCCTTTTTTTTTTAAAGATTATTTATTTATTTATTTGACACAGAGAGAGATCACAAATAGCCAGAGAGACAGACAGAGAAAGAGGGGGAAGCAGGCTCCCCACTGCAGAGAGCCTGATATGGGACTCAATCCCAGGACTCTGAGATCATGACCTGAGCTGAAGGCAGAGGCTTAACCCTCTGAGCCACCCAGGGGCCCCAAAGATTTTATTTATTTCTTTATTTGATAGAGAGAAACATAGCGAGAGAGGGAACACAAGCAGGGGGAGTGGAGAAGTTCTTTATAGATCTTGGATATCAGCCCTTTGTAGTGTCATTTGCAAATATCCTGTCCCATTCCGTGGGTTGCCTCTTTGTTTTGTTGACTGTTTCCTTTGCTGTGCAGAAGCTTTTTATTTTGATGAAGTCCCAGAAGTTCATTTTCGCTTTTGTCTCCTTTGCCTTTGGAGACGTGTCTTGAAAGAAGTTGCTGTGGCCGATGTCAAAGAGGTTACTGCCCATGTTCTTTTCCAGAATTTTGATGGATTCCTGCCTCACGTTGAGGTCTTTCATCCATTTCGAGTTTGCCTTTGTGTGTGGTGTAAGAGAATGGTCTAGTTTCATTCTTCTATACGTAGCTGTCCAATTTTCCCAGCAGCATTTATTTTTCCACTGGATATTTTTTCCTGCTTTGTCAAAGATGATTTGCCCATAGATTTGTGGTCCATATGTGGGCTCTCCACTCTGTTCCATTGGTCTATTTCTCTGTTTTTGTGCCAGTACCATGCTGTCTTGGTGAGCACAGCTTTGTATTAAGCCTGAAGTCAGGTAACGTGATGCCCCCAGCTTTGTTTTTTTTTCTTCAACAATTATTTAGTGATTCGGGGTCTTTTTTGGTTCCATATAAATTTTAGGATTGTTTGTTCCAACGCTTTGAAGATGTGATCTGAACTTGTGTGTTTTATGATTCAGTGGTGAGAGGGACAGATATTAATCAAATAATTCCATAAATAAATGTGATATGCATTATGATTTGTGCAGTGAAGAAAAATGCAGGAGACTAGAAAGGCATGGATTAGGGGACTACACTTGGTGGGCAGGGAGGGTTCAAGGAAGGTTCCTCTGAGGAAGTGATGTTTCATCTGAGAAATAAGGACTGGAATGATGAAGGGGAAGACAAAGGCATGCAAGACCCCCTGCTGAGAGGGCAGTACTTCACAGGAATGGCTGGGGAAGAATCACAGCATTTTTAGAATTCTTAAGAAGGGAAAAGTGCTGGTGCTTCAAGAGGGAAGGCTGGCATGGCCCTTAATAAGACTGGGAAGTTGGAAGGAACCAGCATTGGCCAGGCAAGCATGGAAAGGCTGTTGAAAGAAAAATCTCAGGCCAATCTCCCTTGTGGACACTGAGGCAAACATCCTCAGGTGAAAGATCTGTGTTTGCTTCTGCCTGAGACCTACAATACATTTCATCCAGGACCTCTCTAGACTAATTCCTCTGAGGTCTTCTGAGGTTTCTAGGGGAGTGTCAATGTGGGCTCTAAATCTGTGAATGGTCTCCTCCTCCTCCTTTTTCTTCTTCTTTACTGGGCATTGTGTTAAAGTGTTATTTTTTAACTTTTAATTTTGACTTCATTTCAGATTTACAGAAAAGTTGGGAGAACAATATAAGTAGCTCCTGTGTATATCCTTTATTAGATGCCCCAGATGTTAAATTTTACCATCTTTACTTTTTCCTTCATCCATTTTTCTGTCTTCATCTTCTTTATGTGTGTTTTCAGAATAATTTCCGAGTACGTTGCACTGCAAATATGGTACCTCTTTACCTCTAACTCTTTGGTATTCCCTAAAAACAAGGACATTTTCCTCACATAACCATAGTAAAATGATCAAAATCAAGATAGTAACATTGG
>PITA01024443.1:0-26265 GCA_004023965.1 Spilogale gracilis
CATATATACAATGGAATACTATGCCTCCGTCAGAAAGGATGAATATCCAACTTTTGTAGCAACATGGACTGGACTGGAAGAGATTATGCTGAGTGAAATAAGCCAAGAAGAGAAAGTCAAGTATCGCATGGTTTCACTTACTTGTGGTGCATGAGGGGCAAACTGGAGGACAGTGGGAGAAGGAAAGCAAATGGGAACTAGGGTAATCTAGGGAGGGAAACGAAACAACAGAGACTTTGAACACAGAAACAAACTGAGGGACTTGGAGGGAGGGGGGTGGAGGGATGGGAGAGCCTGGTGGCAGGTACTGGGGACACCTAAAGTGGGGAGCACTGGGTGTGGGGAATGGGGAATGAATTTTGAAACACTGGAAAAAAAATTTTAGTAACAATTTAAAAAAAAAAAAAAGGTTGAAAATAGAACTAAAAAAAAAACAAAAAAAAAACCCAGCTCTAACAACAGTAACAAAACAGTATTTCTCCGTTCCTCTCCCACCTACAAAATTAGGGTACTTCTAGCCCTTCTCAAACTCTCCCAAGCCAGCCCAGAGTCCAGAGTAAAGGCTCCAGTCCTATTCCCATGTGCCATCAGGCGTCATCCATGGTCTCCTCCACCATGGTCTCCACCAGAGCTGAACAGCAGCACACACCTTCCCGAGGCAGCTGATAGGCTCCAACAGGATCACTGCCTTATTGAGCTGCTTCTTTGCTGGCTCCTTGCTGGAGAGGGTGAAAATAGAAATATGAGTAGCACAACTTTCCCCATTGCTCTCAGCCAAGATTGCTTCTTTTGTCTTTTCATATGTACCCTAGATATCCTTGGAGATATAAGAATTGGATCCCAGCCATCTCTATGGCCTGTGAGGGTCTAAAGTTCTTGGCACAAAGTCTACTAATTCTAAGAGCTTCTCTGTCCAGTGGTCCAGATCCTAAATGCACATGTGCTATTTCTACTTTGCCCATATAGCCCACTGCCCTCCCCACTCCCACCACCATGCAGACCTCAACCTTAGTCCCTTCAACAATTTTGATAAGATCTGAGTCAAATAGAGTGGTGATGGGGAAGGGAGAGTCACAGCAGAACACACAGCCTTACTGTATTCTCTCTTCCCTCCTCCTGCCCTACTCCTCACCTTCTCCTTCTTGGATTGACCTCTGGAGGATCCAAATTTCCCTCCTCTATTACACTGCTTCCTCCACCCTGAAATCTTGGAGCCAGCCAACACACTCTCTCTGGGAACTCATGCCCTCCATCAAGAGAGCTTATCAAGCCATTCCTTCTAATAAATTCTGTGGTTTCCCTTGGAGGAATTCTGGAGGACAAAATTTCCGATCTCAAGCTCAGAATGAGGTCTTTCCCATGAGGTGTCTTGGTTGCTCCACCAAGTAGCCCCCCAGGAGGCTGCCTTCCAGGTCTGTGAGATGCCTGGTCATGTCTGGGTCCGTAGTTGCTACGCACACAGCTTTGGCTAACCCCTGGGATATCACTCTGGAAACAGGTGGACTTGTGAGGATATTTTGGGAAGATTAGGAAGCTTTAAAAAATGTTTTTTGTTTGTTTGTTTTGAGAGAGAGAGAGTGAGCATGCACATAAGCAGGGAGGTAGGGGCAAAGGGAGAGTGACAGAGAGAACCTTTATGCAGACTCTATGCCCAGACCAGAGACTGGAAGTGGGGCTTGATCTCATGGCCCTGAGATCATGACCTGAAGTCAGACACTTAACCAACTGAGCCACCAAGGAACCCCTCAAAAAAGTTTTAATTAACAAAAAGACTTCGGCAACTATGAGTAGGTGATTATTCACCTTAAAAAAGAAGCAGACTCCCTCCCTCCCTTGCGCTCCACATTTTTTGAAAGTAGAATTAGGGACTTTATAAGGAATTGAATGAACTAGAGGACTCAGACAAGGAACCATGAGAGCTAAGTTCGAGTCTTTTCTATGCCACTGGCCAGCCAGTGTAGCTTGTGTGAAATCAGAGTTTCCCTAGCCAAGGGATATTGACAAGATCATATTTACAGCAATAGTTCAAATTGTCACTGCCTACTCAGGCAAGACTTCAGTCACCTGTCTGACACCTGTCTCCCCAGCCTCTACTACCAAATATTCCTACAGAAAATGCCTGAAAGTGTCCTACACTAACTTAAGTTAGTGGTATTTAGGGTATCTGGGGACTCTGTGGCCACTCTGATATCTGTCATGAGGTATCATGGTGTCCCATGAAGGCTGCCACCTTCCTGCCATTTTGACAAGCCCTGCCACAGAAAAGCCAGAGGTCTTATGTCAAGGATTCCACGTGGTCCGTCTTGGAGGGCTGCCTTTCCCTGTAAGTGGTCTTCAAAACCAGGGCCACTACTATCAGGAGAGTCTTGTAGACTTTTGTAGATAGCTCTGAGCTGGGATGCCAGAATAGAGGTCTCACCCTTCTGGACATTTAAAGGTGGCCATCTTGTGATACATGGCTCCTCAGCACCTCATGGAAATAATCATGGAAGACTCTGCCAGGCTTGCTCATACAGGTCTGTACCCAGGGGTGAGAACACTGAGTGAGAGCCTTGCTATCTCAAATAGATGTAGAAAATGATCTGGAAAATAGGCACATCACTGACCTCTCTGGGTTTCAGTTTCCTTACAAACAAAATAATTGGACTAAATCAATAGTTTTCAAATACAAGGACTTCTTTACTTTTAGGTCAGGTTTATGGAGGTCTAATTTACTTGCAGTAAATTGCACACTTTTTAGGTATAAAGTTTGATAAGCTTTGACAAATGAGTTGGATCATTTAATCACTGCTGCACATGAGAATATTTCCATCACCCCAAAAAGTTCGCTCATGCTTTTTTGCCTTGAGTCCCTCCCCACTCACCCTGACTTGATATCCACTGATCTTCTTCCTGTCTCTTAAAGTCTTACCTTTCCCAGAAGGCCACACAAATGGAATTCTATCCGTTATTGAGGTGTGATAGTTCTTTATATATAACGAACTCAAGTCTTTTATAATTTATGCATTTTGTGAGGCCTTTTTAAAAAATAAAAATAACACAACATTTCTAGGACAGTTCTATGATCATAATGTACAGTACTAATGAATCCTTTGAGAAAATACACAATAACAAAAAGCTGCTCTTTTTTTTAAATCAATGCCTTCAGTGAATTGGTACTGAAGTAATCATAAGAAAATCTAATATATATTTGAAAGATTTATACATGGTATTCACTTGGGTAGAAAGTTTCCTTGGGTGGAATGCTAATAAAACACAACCATCTTTTTTCCCCAGAAAAATTATCGAATGCACTATTTGCAGTCAATTTCAGAAGGTTCATAGAGGCCTAACATCTGCCATGAACTGTCTAGGGATAGATCCACGGCCCTAAGATTCAGCCTCATTATACAGGCATAATGTAAATGTGGGTTCAGGCATCTCTTGCAACAGCTCCAAGAGCCCCCAGAGGTTCACAATCCACGCTGGGAGCGTCAGCACGGGTGGCCTCTGAGGGCCTATTCCAGCCAGCAAAATCTGCAATCCAAATGACATGAGAAAAAAAAAATCCTTAGGAAAACTTAACTATAGTTGCTTGGACATTAGAAAGGACAGGGGGGCAATATCCCTGCCTGGGATTGGTGGGTCCAAGCTTCTATCTTCAACCCTGTCTGTCCATGTGTTAGGAGCTAAGGTTTCCTCTCTAGGCAAGGTGATGAGGTTTGGTTCTGAATCAGCATGTCCATGCCTGCCTTCTTTCCGTAGGCCTCGCTGCAGACTTTTCTGGTGCCTCCCATGAACACACTTAATTGGCCATGTGTCAGCTCAGTTGCTGAGCTGATCTAAGTCATGATGAATCTTCCCTGCTCTTTGCCCCTGGCCTCAGCTTGCCACATAATTCTGTATCATCAGCACTCACCATGAATTTACATTTGTTCTTTTCTTTCTGGGTCATTTATAGAGCTAGAGGCAGAAAGAGCCCAGAATATTTATTTGGAGGAACTGTGTTTTAGTCCTTCCACTTTGCTGTTGAATAGTAGTAACAACAACAGACAGACATTTGTGGGATTTGTGGATGGGAATGGGGGTCAGGGTCAAGGGGTACTTTGGAGAGGGATTGGGTGATTTGATGGGGAAGATGTCGGGAGGCAGAGTTTGGGCTCTGCTGGTGGTTGGCTCAACAACATTTGCAAGGTAATTCCAACAACCAGGAAGGTGGGAATAAGGGGGAGACAGAGAGGGATAGGGCATGAGTTCAGGTTTGAAAATGCTGATTTTTGAGAATTTGGTGGAGATATCCAGGAGGAAGCTGGATAAACAGGTCTGCAGCTCAGAAGCAAGGTCTGGGCTGGAGACAGAAATTTGGGATCAGCAGGAGGTAGCTGTGAGAGTGGAAGAGCTGATCCAGTATTTTATGGATAAGGCTAGGGATATAGATGACATATTGCCTTCCTTCTTTCCAGAAGGCCATAGAAGTGACTGAGACATGTGACTCCCATGTTCCCCATGAGCAAGCAGCCTATTCCACTCTGTGATGTGTATGTCAGGGGGCATGGACTTCTGCATTTCTTTTTATTTCCTCCAAAGAAAATCCATTATGCAAGATACATTATCAAGCAATACAGACTAAAAAAATTGTAGGAGGGCTGCAAGACAGGGCTTACATATATCCCTTACAGCAAATCTGTCTGAACATGTTCACTACATGTATGTGTCCATCCTCCTTGACCTTCTCTCCACCCTCCTCAATGGCCTTGCTCTCCAGTCCCTACTCCCCACCACAAAATGCTCCATTGCTCCTTTATTGTCCTAAACAATTCAGCTGTGGCTCCTCATTTGCATCACTCTCTCCATAAAACAAATCCCCTGCAGGTAACCAGGCCCATCTTTTTATAGAAGTATAACACCAGAGTATTGATGCAGCAAGCCTCTTGTGGGTGAGAAGGGTTGGCTCCCACATACACACCCCTTAACTAATATAAAGCAGAGTATGGGATTTCCAAGCAGTTGACATTTGGGGCCTGATGATTCTTTGTTATGGGGGAGAAGGTCAGGGGGGCTGTCCTAGGCACAGAGGGTGTTTATTGGCATTCAGGCTGTCCACCCACTGGCTGCCCATAGCAGACACTGCCCACCCCCAGGCGATTTGTCAATGCACTGGGATAAAATCCGAACTCAGACACACACTAACTGTGTGACTTTGGGCAAATTATTCAACCTCTATGTGCCTCGGTTTTCTCATCTATAAAGTAGGAATAATAATGGTATCTACTTCATAGGGGCTCTAGGGAAAATGAAATGATATAATACTTCCAAAAGACTTGGAACAGGGCCTTCCATATAATGAGTACTAGGTAAATGTTAGGTCTTATTATTCCAAAGAACATACAAAGTTTTTCCTTCTGATTCTATATAGAACTCTCCCTTCATTTTCCCCCCCACATACACATTTGTATTCAATCATTGTGTGAAATATTTTTTTTAAGATTTTATTTATTTATTTGACAGAGAGAGATCACAGGTAGGCAGAGAGGCAGGCAGAGAGAGAGGAGGAAGCAGGCTCCCTGATGAGCAGAGAGCCCAATGTGAGCCTCAATCTCAGGATCCTGAGGTCATGACCTGAGCTGAAGGCAGAGCTTTAACCCACTGAGCCACCCAGGTGCCCTCATTGTGTGAATTTATGTAACTATTCTCTAGGCAATTTGGCAATCAAAGAAGAGCAGAAAAAACAGAGGGAAAATTCAGTAAGATTTCCCAATCGGTTGTAAACATTGTTAACATTTTGGCATATTTATTTCTATTTTTTTCAATTTTGCACATGTTTAAGGTATATGTATACTTATGTATACTTATATAGAGTTTTTGTCACTTAAGTACTATATCATAAACATTTTCCTTTGCTAACAAAAGCTGTTACAAAGGATGGAGTAAATGGTGCCAATGTGAAAAGGTTGTCAAGATACAGTGTTAAGTTCTAGCAAACGGCTGAACATTCTATGTGATCACATATGTAAGGGGTCACTGGTGGATGTTTGTGAGTGGGAAAATAATGGCTGAGTCAGAGTTACCTTGCAGCTAACTATGTAAAGACTTGGGTCTTTGGATTTATTTGGGGGAGAAATGAGGAGCCATTGGAGGATTTTGAACAGAAAAGTGGCTAATATGGCATGAGAGGACATGTGTCTCATGAAGTTCTCACTAGATAATGTTAAAAAAAGTCCATAGGGAAACAGGAAAGAAGGAAGATCAACTTGGCAGCTGTCAGAATAATCCAAGTGAAAGTCAATGGTGGCTTACATCAAGATGGTAGTGGTAGAGATAGCAAGAGATGGTGAGATTCTGGACATATTTTAAAGATGTGTCTAATAGATTGGAAATTAGATGTAAGAGAGTGATAGAAGTCAAAGATGACTTCAAGAGTTTTGAACTGGGCAGGCGGATGTATGGAATTACCATCTGCTCAGTTACAGAAGACTATGGGAAGTACAAATTTGGGGAGAAAGGGATGGGGGAGCTGTGTTGGACAAAAGTTTAAGAAATTTTTCACACACCCAGGTAGAGATGTTGATGGAGCAGCTGGATATATAAATTTGGAGCTTTGGAAAGTGATGCAGCCTGAAAATGTAAATTTAAAATTAATTGGCATGTACATAGTATTTAAGACACACGATTGGATGAACTCACCGAGTTAAGAGAATTTAGATATAGAGGCCCAAGAACTAAGGCCGGGGGCACTCCAAAGACATGAGGGTGGGGACATGCAAATAACATATCAAAGGACTGGGAAGGAGCAGAGAACCAGGAGAGCAGGATACCCTAAAGACCAAGTGAGAGCCATGTTTTAAGGAGGAAAGAGGGATCAGGTATGCCAAAAAGGAGTTGTTAACAACTTAAGTAAGTTGAAGACTGATAACTGAAAATTGGACTTAGCGACGTGGCAGTCTTGGTTACTCTTCATAGATGTTGTTAAGGAGGAGTTTAGACAAAAACAAAAAACTTGGTTAAAGTTTTGTGCAATGGAATTCATGAAGAACGAATACTGAAACTTGGCTGGCCCATCTTAAATGTGATGGTAATATGACAACTACACATGACACTGCTCAGGAAGAAGTTTAGGGGTTCTAGAAACAAATGGTAATGAATAAGCACCAGAATGAATGGGAGTCAGAAGCCCACCATTCAAATCCCAGATGTGCCCTAATTCATTGTATGAATTTTTTCAAGATTTGGTCTCTCTGGACCTCAGTTCTCATACATGTAAAGTGGGAGTGTTGATCTAACAAACCTCTAAAATCATTATATAACCTAATATACTATGATATTCTCTAAGTATTTCAACATCTCTTCCACAAAGCAGTGTCAATGGTCTTTTTCTCCTTTTCACAGCTCTCTCCACAGGACCTTAACTCTGCTACTGATTCACCCAAACCTATAGATGGCTTTGCCTTCCTTGCCCCTGAGAAAGGAAGTGATGTCTTTCCTTCAATTCACAAATCCTCCATGCCTCAGAAGAAAAAGAATTCCTTTTCCTTTCCATCCCATTCCCTTACTACATCACCTCTCCTAGGGGTGAGTGAATGCATGAGCTTTCAGTGTTCTGCTGCGGGACATTATCATCCCCAGTCTTCTGACAGCAAAACTGAGCCTCCTTGAAGGAGGGTGTGAGGCTGTGAAATCAGTCTGCTTGACTCCACAGTCTCCTTTGGATGGTGTGCACCCCCAAAGGAAGGGCTCCTTCATCTTCTCTGCTGTTTTGCCCAACAGCATTATCATCTGTATGCTGCTCTGATTGTTTATGTTGACCTGGCTGGAGATGCTCTTTGGCAAGATGCCCATTTGGAAGTCTGTTTACCTGCTTACTACTGTAATTTTATTAAACTCTTGGCTGATATACGGCTCTTTTTGATCACTGACTTGTACTTTTGAAATCCTAATGCCAGCTATGCAAAAGAATTCACCAGGGTCAGATCTTTTATATAAGGTTTACAAACCTTGTTTTCATAGCTTGGAGCAGTCTGTAATAAAACTATAAAGAAAAGAAAGAATGTGTATGGAAGTTAGCAATTGCCACAAAAAAAGTGTTATAGAAACAATCACCTAAAACTCAGTGTCCTGAAGTCATAATCATTTACTCTTACAGAACTAGGACTTGGCTGATCTAGGTGGGGCCCTGCTGGGTAACTCAGCTCTGCTCCACTGTCTTTCATCCTCTCCTTGACTGGCATACTAGTCCAGACCTGTTCTTTTTATGGTAATGGAAAAGGTGCAAAAAAGCAAATGGGAACACGGAGGAGCTCCTGAGGCCTGGGCTTAGAATCAACATACCATTTCTGCTCCTTTCTACTGGCCAAAGAAAGTTATGTGGCCAAATGAAGAAAAAAAAATAGGAAAATGTGCCCAATCCACAGTAAAAGAGCTCTGCAAAGTGACATAGAAAAAGGCATGAATATAGCAAGGGGTAAAGAATCAGGACTAGCAATATAATCTACCTCAGTAATGAAACACAAAAGTCAAGAGAGTGTTTGCTTCTGGGGTGGGGAAGGGACAGGAAGGTTTACAATCAGGATGCGATGCACAAGGGGTTGCAATTAATTGTTGATGTTGAGGTTCTCAAGCTGGGCTGTACATTTATGGCTGTTTATTACCTTGCTCTTTATAGATTGCATATTTTATGTATGACCTATTATCTAGTATTTTATTAAGTTACTGGAATCAGATGAATAAACAATAAAAGTTACAACATTAGGGGTCTCAGATTCTATACTCTTTCAGCTTCACTTTTTATATTTGTGATTCTCTTGGGGTACCCAGCCGGTTCATTTTGTGGAGCACGTAACTCTTGATCTCTGGGTTATGAGTTCAAACCCAATGTTGGGTGTACAGATTACCCAAATTTTTGCACTTCTCTTCATTAAATTCTGATTCTCTAATTTTGTTTACTCTCACTTGTCAATATAAATAATGGTTTGGTTATCTGACATCTGGACATCAATATCAGCTACATGCATATTTATAGTCTTGTGTGCTGCTCACATTTTTTCAAAAAAATGTAGCCTTTACGTTCTTACAGAGTTCATTTTCCTTAGTTCATTTCAACGTAAACTCATCTAAACCCACAAATTGTTGTCCTGGCAGTTATTATTCTGGATTGATTAAGTTTGATCTCTGGGTTAATTTCACATGTAATCATATTATAGTTAGTCACACCTAGTGGCTCTATTAATTCAGATGTATTTGCACTTCCTTACCTATTAATTACAACCACCTCTGAAGACTGATTGGGTCTCAGCTATTGAAGAAAAGCAATCCCCATATATCAGGGGACAAATTACTGCCTCCCACACTAGGAGAACTTGGTTGACTTGGAGGCTCTGTAGGAATATTATCGATGAAATTTTTATTCTCTTCCTTCCTTGCAGGTGAATAGTGCACCTGCTAAATGAACCAGAAATACCAAGGCCAGGTCTAAACGGGATGGCAGAACTGGCTTGGACCAGGATCTGGAAAAGAAGCAGCCAGAGAGGCACCTATAAATGATCAATGCAAATGTTATTTGTGAAAATTTAAAAATACGTATTTGGGTGAGATCCACTTCATAGAACTCCCTCACCTTTCTCTCTGGATTTGAAGAATGTTCATTCACTGAGTAAATTTGGTCATGAGCTGGAGAGAATGTCTGAGGTTGGACCAGCACTTATTCACACAAAGCCTGTGCTACCTGCGTCCGAAGTCCTAACCCAAGCCTTGCTGAGGAAAGTGCTATTTCAGGAGGATTATTTGAAGGACACATGGTTCCATCCATTTCCCCACAAAATCTGTCTTTAATTTCTGCATTCAGGACCCTTAAAACCATATCTTCATGGCCCTTCAAAGAACTGTTTTCACTGAGGTGCAATTTTGTGTGTTAACTTGTTAGCTCATCTTGTGAAATGAAAACTACATTGAATTTACTGTTAAGATTTTTGTAGAGGACACTATAATCTACATTTCTTAGTAGATGAGGCCCTGCACAAGAAAATTCTTTTTGTTTTAGGTTCTAAGAAAAGCTTAGCATCTCCTGAGCAACTCACTATCTCCTCAAAAAAGAAAAAAAATTAGAAACACATGGTAGATTGTGTTTCCTTTTTCATTTTGGCTACTAGGAATCCCAGAGTTAGTTTTGAAACTCAACTTCAGCAATTTGTTAGGTTTTTACCATCTGCACTTGTGGATTCTAACTCTCTTCTCTGTCCTGACCATTTATTTTAATTTGTATCTTTATCTGATTCTAGTTTTGGTTGATGGTTTTTAGTTTTAGTTTTGGTTTTCGCTAATATCCAATTTTGCATCATGTCGAACATTGGAGAACATAATGGGATTTGAATACCTAGTAAATATCAAGAGTAAACTTGAAGATATTAACCACAAAAATCTGTGGTTATGGATGGAGAAAGGTATGGACAGGGAATTAGGTTAGGCAGCCAGCAGTCTGACTGTGTGTATATGAGTGCCTCAATCTTCAACATCACTCATAAGCACAATCCTTACCTTTTCACCAGATAGCAGTGTGCTCTTCCCCTGCCTCTCAAGCCTCAGGTTTCCTATTTTCTCTATTCTAATGCTGCTGACATTTCCTATCCCAATAACTCCCAGAAATTCCTGGAAACAAGCAAGCTGTTCTCTGGGCTCATTCTCAAGCCATTTTCACCAAGTCTCATTTCTGACCTGCATAACGCCCTTCCTCTCCATGACCACCAGCTGGAGGTAGATCTGGAACCGTCTTCACTGCATGGCTGCAGGTGCCCCTGGATGTTCTGGAAGGAGCAAAAAATAAAGTGCACCAGAATAGCTACCCTAAACTATTCCAATACATTTCATTCGATGTACCTTTTATTTACTAGACACAGACCTGGGTCCTGTGGGGTGATCCAAAGAGGAGACAAGACTGGATCTCCAGAAGTTGTGGGACCCATAATATTATCTATTACATCCCAATTTTTAAATACTTTAGCACCGGAGGGGCACCTGAGTGGCTCAGTCAGTTAAGTGTCTGAGGTCATGATCTCATTGGTCCTGTGAGCGAGCCCTGCATCAGGGTGGGCAGGAGTCCATGCTCACAGGAGAGGCTACTTGAGGATTCTCTCCCTCTGCCCTTCCCCCTTGCTTGTGCATGCGCTCTCTCTCTCCCTCTATCTCAAATACATTAATTAATTAATTAATTAATTAATTAATTAAGCAAGCACTGGAAACTCTTTGCCCAAGAAAGTCATGTGATTCACCTTAGGGAAAAAGAGCAGAGCTGGTTGGAGTCAACTAGGCTTTCAGACCTGCCTGGCCACATATCCCTTTGCCTTAATCTCCTTCACCTCTGGGTAGAACCCTGGGGTTCCTTGGAGAGCAGCCTGGAAAGTATTAACATGGCAGCACCTAGTGGGGAACTGTCCGGGTTCGAATCCTGATACTGTAATTCACTAGTGCTTCATCTTGGGGAAGTGACTTAACTTCTGGGACCCTCAGATCCTTCAAGGGCAAAATGGGGACTGAAATTGTGCCTGCTTCATTGGAGTTGTTGTGAAGTTTAAACGAGCTAATGTATATAAAATATTTGACATGTTCATTTAATAGTGCCACTTAGTTTAGACCATAAGTGATGAGTACTAATAAGCTATCGCTGTTAGTTCTATTAAGGACTTATTGCTATTGGTCTTTTCAATGAACTGCAAGTTACTGAATTTAGTAAATGAGGTACATCAACCTCGGTCAATCTGAGACCTCTCAAGGAGGAAATCATTTTTCCAGTCAGGGAAATGGTATAAAAGCAGCCAAATTATCAAACCTGCAAGTACCAACCAATTTAAGAGGTTTTAAAAATCACTCCCCAAAAATCATATTTGATTTTTCAAAAAGCAATGAAAAAATCATCTGACTCCATAAAAGCCTCTGTTCCCTTTTCTGAAGAATGAAGGCAATGAACTCAGCCCCCACTTTGGGGGAGGTTTAAATGAGCTCTTGAGTGTGCCAAGCGTCTTTCGAGCTATTTGTCAAAAAGCCCCAAGGAGCCTTTGGCACCTAGTAGACATCAGTAAATATTTGTTGCTTCTGAATTCTTCCCATCTGGGAAGCTCTCCAACGTCCTGGAATCCCTAGCTCTCCCACCAAGCAGGTCAGAAAAGCAACTTAAAGGATTCATTTTAATGTCCATTTTTCCACTTTTCCCTTGAAAAACCACTTACAATGCTGCCAACTTTCTCATTTGGCTTTTTCTGGCCTGGTTGCATCTTATTAAGGGTCACTTCATTCATCAGCATAAGGAAGACTCCATTCTGTCAACAGGAGAGGAAAGGCTGGGTCTCCAGTCACAGGGTGACGGGGAGGCGGGTGAAGGGAAGGAAGGGAAACAGCCACATTTAATTAATAAAAAGCTGCAGTTGAGATGGCCCAGAATTTCCAAACGGCCCTTCATTCTTGTTTTACCTGCCCTCCCCCAAGGCCCCAACCAGCTGATCACTGGATGGTGAGGAAGCAGGTGCTAGTTCACAAAGCCTGTTCATTTATTCATTCATCCATTCAACTACTCATTCATTCACAACAATTTCTTAAGTGCCTACTATGTACTAGAAATAGAATGCTGAGCACAAAGTGTACACCTATTTCCTATCCTCATGCAACTTACTGTTTAGGGGCAGAAGTGGGAACACACACATTAATCAAGTAGTATTAGCTGTTATTAGGGCTCTCTTGGTATTCAGGGAAGGCTTCTGGTAAGTGATGCCTGATCTGAGATCTGAAGGAGCCATCGGGGAAAATGCTGGGGGGGGGGGTGTTGGCAGGAACTGGGGGGAAGGTTTAAAAGGACATCATATGCAAAGACCCTACAGAACATTTTTGGATCACGGACAGGCAAAATCAAGAAAGTTCTTGCTTTTTGACGAGACCCATTTAGCTGGGGACACACTGGTCCCTCTGTGGAGCCAAGCACTCTCGCAGGAGTCAGTCAACTCTGGTTCTAGTTTTAGTCCTGTTGAAGGTCAGTTCTTCTTAGATCTCAGTTTTCCAGCTGTAAAATGGGACTAGGACCATTCTTGTGGCCCTATGATGAGAATAACACGTACATGTGTGGCTGTCACCCGAAAGAACTGAGCAGATGCGTCCTGCTGACGCCCTCTCCCATGGATAAGGGTCAGAGTTAGGCTTCAGAGCTAGCAACCGGCTGCCTCAGCGGGCTTGAGGTTGTCCCCTCCTCCCGCCCGTCCGCAACATATGCGCGAAGGAAAGTGCTACGGATGCCAAACGGCTGCCCTCCTCCGGCGCCATCTGCTCGGCCGCGCCCGCCGGCGCCTTCCCCGGCCCCAGCCCCGGCCCCGCAGAACCGCGGCAGCTGCGCGCCCAGCCCCTGCCGGCTCCGCGCATCCGGCTCCGGCTTCGTGCGCCCCGCTCCAGCACCGGCCGGAGGACAGCGCCATCCCCTGGGTGGCGGGGCGCTCGGAAGAGGGACCCCCAGAAAGGCAAGTCCTGCATGGACATCCCAGAGAAGCCTTAATCCTTGCTCTGCAGACATGTGTGCCTGGGTTCTAACGTCGACTCTAAAACTAGCTATGTGCGATCGGGCAAGTCATTTAACCTCTCCTGGCCTCTGTTTTATCTTCTGCGAAATGGGTATGAAAAGACTTGGTTTCGAAGATTGCTAAGCAGATTAAATAGGAAGTCTTACAGAACGTGTTTAGCACAATGTCTGGCATGTACGACAAACTTAACTGCCAGTAATTTTATTCAAAGCCTGCCTTCCTGAGGCTTTATGGTGACTTGCTGGATTTCTGTAGCTCTTAAAATTTCAGCTTGCTCCCACAGCCCTCCTCTCTCACCCTCTTTTTCAAACATGGTCAAAGAAGCAGAAAGATTCTGCTGCTTTTTGGAACACTGCCTACTGGTGAGTGGCTCGCGCCCTGGGGGTCCCTGGATTCCTCATTCTCTCCCAACCGTAAATGAGACTCGTTTTGCAAAGATCATTTGGTGATTACCCAGAAATATCCTTTTGTTATCAAGTCCATCAAAGAAACAGGCAAAAGGGTGGCTGTTGGAAAGGTAGAGTCGTAACAAAAAGTGAAATGAGAACAGGAAAACAAGAAATGAGAAGCTCAAAGTAGAGAGGGACTACATTTGTTGCATTAAAGACGATCACTCCAAGACTTATCTAACACAAAGGTATTCAGAAGGCATGAGTTTCAGTCAAAAGTCTGTCACTTACTGGCTATGCTGCATTAGGCCATTGAGTTAAAAAAATGTTCACTAAGCACCTACTATGTACCAGGCACCATTCTAGACCACGACATTGCAGAAGCAAACAAAACTTAGACTCTAGCAGTTTAGAGTTTACAATTTAATGACAGTCAGACAATCATGGGGGCCTTGATGGAAAGTGCTGTGGGTCCCCAAAGGGAAGCTTTCAACATCCTGGGGGGTTTAGAGCAAGTCACTGAGCCTCACTGTCCTCATTTTCCGTATTTGGGGCTGGGGACTAACAATGATGGGTTAACAATAATGGGCTGCCCATTCTTTCTTCACCCCTGTAACCTAACATCCTACTCCCACCCCTAAAGTCCACCCCATTCTCCCTGCTGTCTTTTCCATACACAGTACTATATATTTTGTTTAAAAGGGATCATAACATACTTTGTCATAATAAACTTTTCTTACTATTAGACATGTTTCTGCCACGGCATTTTATTTATTTACTTATTTTATTTATTTATTTATTTATTTTTAAAGATTTATTTATTTGAGAGAGAGAGAGAGAGAGCGCGCAAGCAGAGGAGTAGTGGCAGAGGGAGAGAAAGAATCTTTAAGCAGGTTCTATGCCCAGAGCAGAACCTGACACGGGGCTCCATCCTATGACCCCCCCAGATAACGACCTGAGCCAAAGTCAAGAGTCAGACACCCAACTGACTGAGCCACCCAGGCGCCCTCACTATAACAGAATTTTAAATAAGTCTATATCATCCCATTTTAATTACTTTAAAATTTTATTTATGTATTTGACAGAGAGAGAGAGAGCACAAGCAGAGGGTACAGGAGAGGGAGAAGCAGGCTCCCCATTAGCAGGGAGGCTGAAACAGGGCTCGACCCAGGGACTCCAGGATCCTGACCCAAGCTGAAGGCAGATGCCCACACACCAAACCACTCAGACATCCCTTATACCATTCCATTTTATCTGTGTGTCATAATCTAATCCACTGATCTCCTATGAGTGAGCTTTTCCTTAACAAGATTCCATTTTACACTAGTTTAAGCAATGCTACAAAGAACATCTAAATATTTACCACATCCTTAATTCCATGTTCACAGGGCCATTGTTACCATCCTGGGGACTTTGCAACACTTTCAGGCTACAGAGGAGCAGAGAAATAAAATGATGTTTCTGAGAGGAGGCAAGGTGTCACTTTTGGGGGCCTAAGTCCCTGAAAAACAGGTAGCCCAATGTCTTAAATCTGAGGGCTGCTTGTGGTTTAAGTCCAGCACCCAGGATTATTTTGCAGTAGGAAAAGTCAACCTCTTATGTGTCCATTAGTTTATTGTCCTATTAAATTACTTACCGATACAATTTAAGGGACCCAGAAGGTCTATCGCTTAGAGTTAGTGGCACAATCGCTCAGGGTTCCTGAGGCCTGGTGTCCTCCTTCATGAGCCCAGCATGGTAATGACACTTCCCTTAAGGAGTTTTTGCAAGGAGTAAATGAGGCAATAGGCGTGAACATGCCTGTGCCAATGTAAGAGGGTGCTTTATTGACAATAGACAATAAATGCCAGACCCTTCGCTAAGCACTTTGCATATTTAATCCTCAAGAAAGCTTAATGAGGTTGATATTTTCAGTTCTGTTTTATAGATTTGGAAACCAAGACCAGAGAGGCTAAATAATCTGCTCAAGAAAGGGAACTGGTATTCACCCCAGGCCTATCTGCCTTCAAAGCCCATGCCTTTAAAAACCCCTCCACGGCCTCCCCAACTACATGGAACTTGGGAAACCACCACAACCTAAATATTACATGAGCATTTTAGTGCCCAAATTCCCTCATAATCCCAAACCCCTACTAACTTATGTTGTAAGTACAATACCTTGAAGGGTACCCTTCCCTGGACTTCTACCAAGGACTGAAATGAATTTGTCCAAATTGATGCTTGTTGTTAGGTCTAGCTAAGCTGGTCTTCTAGAACTCTGCTACAACCTGAGCTAGAATGTTCCAGTGCCAACTCTTGTTGCAACAGATCTCTGGCAATGTCTTATTTCCAGCTTTCTCAAGGTATACTTGACAAATAAAATTGTATGATATCTAAAATGTGTAAGGTGATCATTTGATGTATGTATCCATTGTGAAAGGATTCCCACCCCCCCCAATTAACTGAGTTAATTAACACATTATCAGTTCACATCTCGACCCCTTTTTTTAGGTTTTACTCTCTGAAAATGTTTTGATGTCAAGGAGTTGGGGTCCTGCTAGTGCATCCCCCACATTGTAGATTTCTCTCCCATTCCCTTACTTGCAAAATGAGCAAGATTGTCCTTTCCTTGAATTATGTTCCTTGAGGAAAGTGGAGATACATAGCAAGTGGAACCCTAAATGTTTCAGAGCTTACCAACAGCTCTTTTTTCTTACACGAGCCTTGACTCCCTCACTGTATCCTAAGTAACCACCATCCCATCTGCCCGGGGTTAGGCTGGAACCACGTTTCTACCACCAATTCATAGATGCCTGTAAGCCTCCACTGCAGTTTGCCCTTGCCAGTGATGGTTTCAGGAGGTGAGCTGGAAGGGCGCCCGGAAGGCTCAGTCAGTTAAGCATCTGCCTTTGGTCAGGTCATAACCCCAGGGTCCTGGGATCAAGTTCCCCATCAGGCTCCCTGCCCTGTGTGGAGCCTGCTTCTCCCTCTGCTGCTCCCCCTGCTTGTGCATGTGCTCTCTCTCTCTCTAAAAAATAAACAATAATCTTTAAAAAGAAAGAGAGATGAGCTAGAGATGATGTAGCTAAGTTAGAATGGAAATCCCACAGCAGGGGTCTCAAGCATTACAGAGTTTAGAAAGATCCTTTTTATAGGATGCTTTTCACAGCTCCTTCTCTCAAGGAGTGGACATTCCGCCAAGGTGGGTAAGTCAGGATGAGTTCCGATGTGAGCAGCTACCCTGAAACCATCAGTCCCTCGGATCTCTAAGCCATTGGCTAGTGTGACTCCATCATGTCCACAACCATTTATTGAAAGCCTACTATGTGTCAGGTGCATTCCACTGTTCTACGAACTAGGGATACAGTAGTGAAGAATACAGATATGGTTTCTTGGTCAAGGAGCCTGAGACATCAGTTTTCTTAGGAAAGATTTTCCCCCAGGACCTCCAATGTTTGGCAATTTGGCTTCCATAAGAGCATCAGGAAATCCATCAGCTATGGAACTTTGTATGCCATAATCCCAACTAATTCTAGTCTAGACAAAATTCTTGTCTTTTCTTTCAGAAGCACCTTGACTTTTACTATATTTGATTTAAAGTCATGAAACCGGAGCTATACTGCCTGGGTTCTTGTCCTGACCCTGCTCCACTCTACTCACTGACTTTGGACAAGCTACTTCATCTTTTATGCCTCGGTTATCTGATTTGTAAAATGGAATAATAGTAACAGTCAACAGGATCTAGTACTTATCATATGCCAGGCACTGTTCCAAGTGCTTTAGATGTATTAACTCAACATCCTTATTAATTCTACAAGGTAGGCACTATGAATACCCCATTGTACAGACAGGAAACTGAGCCAGAGAGAGATCAAGTAATTGTCAATTGTGGAACTAATTTATGAGATTGTTTAAAGATTTAAATAAGAGGCCTAGAAAGTGGTCAATGAATTCCTTCTGTTATTATTGATGGTAATTTTAAGTGAAAAAAATAGGCAAATCTCAACTATGAGGAAAAGCGTGTAGAAAAATCTAGAAGGAAATATATTAAAATATAAATAGTGTTTTTCTCAGGACAGTGAGATGAGTATAGGTGACATTTTCATACTTCTTTAGATTTTTATAAAAGCTTTTCAAATATATTTTATTGTGAGTAGGTCTTTCTTTAATATTCAGAAAAAATAATACTAAAATTCTTGGGGCAAAATAAATTTGGGAAGCTTCTCCTCTGGTCCAGTATTTCAAGGGCCACTTCCTGCTGGCTCTGGTCCCAGATCTGCACCCCTTGAGTCTGGTGGGCCCTGGTAGGGGTGGTTCTAGGGCCCCCCTGAGTTGGTGACCCCCACTTCCAGCAGCGGGAGGGGGCCTCAGGCAACATCCGCTTCCCCTATGAATCACAGATCCCATTACTCACTTAGCTTCATTATATCTTTAATTATGACCTTTTAGTCTGAGTGAAAAAGAAGTATAATTTTACTTTAAGAGATATGCCAGGCCTACGCTCCCAACATTTCCAGGTTTCATGGAAATTGCAGGGATCATAGAAATTTAACCTGATAATTACTTCAATATTTCAAGGCACACAGTTTTACTCTCTCAGAATAATTATGGGTTGTTGTTTTTTTTCTTCCAAATTCTTTTATTCCTCCGTTATTACAGGTTATGCACATTTCTGTTGTGTATGCTTTAGAGGCATGGAAGAATGCAGGGTGTCCTGATACACTCTGGTCCATCGCACCCTATTGTTAAGATTTGTTCTTTTATTTTCTTTGATTATTATTTCTCTTAGACTATAAGTTTTATGTGGGCAAGGAAGGCACATACTTTGTTCCCTCTGTCCCCACACTTAAAATGGGACTTAGCACATAGCACACATGTAAAAGTATTTGTTGAATGAATACCCAAACAAATCTATTTTTAAGCGATGATACTAATTGCATTTTGTTGTATTCTAAGGAAATCTTGATGTCCTCAAACTCGAGATGAGTGCCTACCTTGGAAAGGCAGCATAGATCCACACCATGCTGTGGCAAGCCCTTGGAGTCAAAAGTGTTTCAGAATTCAAAATTTCCTGATTTTATAAAGGATATTTTACCTGACCCCCAGCAAGAACTGAAGCAGCACCTTACAATCAAACAGCAAAAACACCTATTTTGCTGTGGAAATGTATGAATATACACCTGAAATGGGACACATAAAAACTATAATCTCGGGTGAGCTCAGGTGAGTTTTAGGTGCTCAATAATCCAAGTTGGGTCCAGTTCTGCTGCCAGATGAGCTGGAAGATCTACCGGTTGTTAGGAGTTTGGCACTACGGGTGAGAACATGGGGACGTGCACAGTCCAGTGCTTGAATCCCAGAGCTCCCGTTCACCCAGGTCTGCCACTTACTGGCTATAATCTTGGACACATTATTTATATTCTTTGCCTTTAGCTTTCTCATTTAAAAGTGAGAATGATAGCAGGGCCTAACATGCAGGGTTGTTAGGAGAACTTAAGAGTTAATGTGTAAAAACCAGACCCATAGTAAGTGTTCAGTAAATATTAGCTATTACCATATTACCTCATTCCATGATGCACACAGCTTAGGAGACACACAGCATTTTGGTCATTTGACAGATAAGGAAACAGGAAGCTGAACAGATTCAGAACCTGGCCCAAGTCACACAATAGGAAATTGACAAGGCAAGGCTTTGAAGGTCCATCTAAGGCATCTTGTCCATTACACCTGCTCAGGTAAATTCTTGTATCCATTCAAGATTCCTTTTGTCATCTCTTACTCTCTGCTTTCCCCTCTCTAGCACCGAATTTTTGAGGAAAAAATATATGAAAAGCCCAGGAAAATTAGAAAGTGTTTAGATATGCATTTTATTAGCAGATCCCCTCTCTCTTCTCTCTCCTTCTTTCTCTTTTTGTTGAAAAGCAAGAGGCAAAAGAACTTGGCACCATTTCCATCATGTCGACTCTTCTGGGTTTCTCAAATGTTGCAATCCCTGGAAAGCCAGATTTCATGCTTACCTCCACTCTTCATTAAGGCTGCCGTGGCCGTGAGATCAGGAAGGCAGGCTGCTGGTGCAGTGGGTGGGCGTGCTGAATAACACCCGAACCACAGCTGGGGCTGCCCTTGTCAGAGTGCCAGGCTGCCTTACCCAGGCTGTTCGCCTTCGCTACCTGGCCCTCGCCCATCTGCCGCAGAATTCATAAAGTGCTGAAGATCACAAACATCTGAACCTATTACAGGTAACATACTTCAATTACATTCTGATTGTGGGCTTGGCTTCCTCCAACCTTGGTCTTGAATGGCACAAGGATCAAACGCTCCCCACAAAAGAGACACTATTCTCTAGATAGTTCTGTCATTTGGGGTGTGCTTAAGAAGCCATTATCCTCTCTATGTGCTTCGTGTTATTCAGTTAACTGGAAAGAGTACCCACAGATGTAAAGAAGAGAGAGAGAGGGAGAGAGTGAGCGAGCTGGTGTAAAGCCCTCTCATAGGAACTTACCATGTTTGCATGTTGATCTGTTTGATTTCTCCATTATGGAACAAGCGATGTGTTAGTTGAAATGACCTTCACTCTCCTGAAGGTTATCTATCCTGGTTGTTGGCATCTATCATGCAATCTGTGACCACTCTTCCAAGGACATCAAAGAATAAATGGCTGTATGTCCTCAGCCTCCTGCTCCCACAATGTCGCCTCTGGACTTGCCCCTGCCTGGAGTCCTGGGCAGCGCTTGTGGGGGCCGGCACCCTGAACCAGGCAGACCAAGGGTGGCCCTAAGTAGAAGCCTGGTGAGGAGGACATCTCAGCCTGAGGCTATTTTCCCTTCCACTTTTTAACTGAACTTGCAAACAAGCGGTTAAAAGGCTCACACCAATGCCCGGTGGGACCATACCAAAGCGGCCATACGAAAGCTTGAGATAAAACGAAGTCAGTGATACCAGTGCTGGTCTTATTTAAAATTTTGACATTTTGTGTGCAGAGCATTTTTGCATTGACTTTTCAGAACTATCGCCTCAAAGCCTGATTTAATTTGATAACCCAGGTTTCTGGCACTCCTTCTGGGCACCCAGTTCCAGACCAGAGACACACCAAATGAGGAGTGAGGCAGCTGGAATATTTCTGCACCAACTCTCGCCTCCCACGTCATTGCAGGCTGCCCGGGCGCCCGAAGGAACCCCGGCACTTCCGGCCTGCCCTGTGCACAGAGTTGACCACTGCCATCAGCATCAGGCACAGCTTCAGGCACACGATCCACATTAGGGATCACTCACTGTGGCCAGAGAGAGAAGTCCTTCCCAAAAGCTATATGGTTTGAAGGAGCATTTCCCAAAACTGTATTCTGAGTGGCCCTTTGACTCATGAGCACCCTACACAGTCAGTGCATTCATCTTTTTTTTTTCCTCAAGGCAGTTTAAATTTTGCCCTTGTCCCCAAAAACCAAAGAGTGCTGATTCTTGCTGGCAATAGCTACAGGTCCTGTGGCTCTTCTGGCTTGTTAGGGTCCGGGCAAAATAGGGGCTGGGAGCCAGCGGAGTGTTGCCATGCTTGCACGGTCTCCATGCTCTACTTCTCCAGCCTGTAGGGGGGACTTGGGGGGAAACTGGCCTTGGGATCCAAGGTCACTCACACTACAGTGACTAAGGATAGCCATCCCTTAGATTCGTGTGGTACTTTACCGTTCCAAATCCCATTCACCCTCTTATTTCTTTTTCCTCACAAAGTCTTAGAGGGGCAGGCAAGGCAAGCTGTGGAATCCCCATCTCACAGAAGACTAAACTGAGGCTTCAAGAGACCAGGGACCCATCTCTAGCTACAGGTGGTAGAACACCTTGTCTTCCATGTCACCAACCTCAAACCAACACAGATGCAAAACAACTGGGCTTATCTGAAAGCAGACTCTTTCCGTTTTCCTCTGTAAATGTAAACTTTAGTTTATTGGTTCCACTGCATGAATTCTGTGAGGAAGGACAAGTGAGTGCTGGTGCTTCTCCAGAAGAGGGACCTCGTCTCTGTCACCTCCAAATCTACAGCTTCTCACAGGAACAGGTGCCCAGCCGATAACTGCTGAATTGGATTAACACTGAGGAGAGAACAGCTCAGAACATTCTGGCACTAGACGATGCTGGAACCTTCAGAAGCAAGACTGGAGGGGTAAGAAGCGTTACCATTGCTTACCTAACATGCACCATACCAAATGCTTGATCTAGATCCCAGCTGTTTAGTACCCATAGTATGTAAGTGTTGTTCACCCTGTTTCATGGATCAGGGAAGTAAAGCTCAGGGAAAAGGAAGGATCTCATCCACGGTCTGGGGCAGTGGCAGGATGAAAACTCAACTCTTCCTGACTCCCAAATCTGTGTACCAAAACCACCCATGCTCTGTCAGCTCAGGGTGCCACACTGCCATTCAATGTAAGAGGCTCAGTAGAATAGTCTGGTCTTACTTAAGAAGTTCCCTTCCTCTCTTGCCCTCCAGGAGGACTCCAGGGTTATTTCACACGTTTGCCTACAAAATCTAGAGCAAAATGGGAGGAGAAGAAGTAGCAGGCTTTCTGGGGTTAGAGCAGGATGGAGGCAATTGAGGATAGCTTGAAGGAAGCATGTCCATGAGAGTGTGTGATGATGGGAAGTGGCCAGGAGAGGTAAAAGGGGGTACAAGAGTGTTGCTTGGGGTTTATAATCAGATTCCCATGGAATCAGTAGACGTGTACAGTTATTTTTGGCTCCCTTGGAAGATGTACCTTTAAATGCCAAACTATTCTAGACTAAAGCATACAGGTCAGTGGGATGTCATGGGAAGGTGAGTGGAGCTGCTGGGAGTATATATCCAGGCCGAGGCTGGGCAACCCCTCCACAGGGATGTTGGCGAAAGACTCCCAGTATTGCCTGGAGGAGGGCTGGACCACCACACGTTTCCAATTTTGTGTATCTCCCAAACTTCCATCCTGGCTGAGTATGGAGGCAGCCCAGCCAATTTGCTCATCCCTGCCACATGTTGTCCCTCTCCTGACTTATCAAACGTTAATCAGTCCCCACCTCCCATCCCATCTTAATTATTTGCAATGATCCGTGATAGACAAACAACTCGGCAGCTTGAAATCCCCCATCGGCAAATATTAAATTATTCACATTTTTCTTGCAGATTTTTCATGAAGTGAGTTGGTAATCAAACGATTCCCAAATGCCTTCACCATTTTATGGTGGGGACCCTGCCTTTCCTCTTAATGTGTGTGTCTTCATGCCTCAGCTACACTGAGTGTTCTCTTTGCCTGTTTATGTTTATTTTAGAAGCAAAATGTGTTTACAAAACCAGTTAAAAAGTGTTAATGATCAGTTTCCAGAACAGTAATGTGAATCCAAATTACTTTCACATGAATCAAGACAAATTTTTAAATGCCATTTGATCATAAACTGTTTTAAATTTGTGTTATAAGTAGTGCAGCAAATGTGAATATATGCCTTTTTAAAGAGAGTAGTTTAAAATAACTATTCTGATGGTACGAGGAAGTTCAGATTAAAAAGTCTCCTCTTGGGAGAGAAGAAGTTAACTGGTGGGTGTTCACCTGGGAAGAGGTACTGGAGAACATAAACTCAACGACCCAGAGGGAAAATATGGCTTATAATTGTCAAAAATAGGATTGAGTTCTGAAACGTACATGATTTTTATTCATCTTGTTCATTATTATTTTTCCAGTGTCCAGAATAGGGCTTGGCACATTATAGGCACATGACAATATTTGTAGAATTAATGAATGAGTAGAATCAGATTCATAAATTATAAAATTTAATCTGAGATTTTATTTTCTCTGAACTGATATAAAAATGATGAAGTTCATGGCTAGTTAGAATAGAAAATTGAGGGGTTCCTGGGTCCTTCTGTCTCAGTTGAGCATCTGACTCTTGATTTTGGCTCAGGTCATGATCTCAGGGTCGTGAGATTGAGCCCCATGTTGGGCTCCATGCTTAGCGGGGAGTCTACTTGAGATTCTCTATCTTCCTCTCCCTCCACCCCTCCTCCTCCTCCTCGCTCCCAAATAAATAAAAATAATCTAAAAGGATAGAGAATTGAGAGCTGCATCATAGAAAACTACCAATTCTGCATTCAGATAATGTGCTTCCTTCTTGTGCTCACTGCCCCATGTGGATTACCCAGTAAAGTTGTTCCCAGCACTGGAGGTTCTGATAGCCTGGGACACAGGCATGCTGTTGGGTTAAGTGGGGCCTCTGCAGAGTCACAACAGCTGTCCACCAGAATGTACCAGAATGTACTTTTTCCAGTGGGTCCATCACCACCTATGATGTCTACGGAGACCTGAGATGGCCCTGTGCCACTTCTGGGCTGTTAGAATTCATCTTCTCCTGCCCCCGATGGCCTAGGACATCAGAGGAACTAGGAGTCTGGGGGAAGACTGGTCTCGGGTGGAAGGAGAAAGCAAGGCAAGGCTGGGCTGTCGGAGAGAATTCCACCTCCCGTCCAAATAGCCCGTGTCTTGCTTTGATTTGCATTCTAGGTTGCAATGTCAGATTTTCTCTGATGAAATCTTCAGGTGTTATTTCTTTAAAATGAATTTAAAGCATTTATCTACAAAACCAAAGGAGCTGGCAAAGGGTAAGGTAAAGGATCTAGATCCAGCTCCTCCAAGGAACTGCCCAGCTCTGAGTTCATGCATGCATGTGTGCAAAGTGGTGCCTTCATTAGAAGGGCTACAGCTTTGGATTCTCTGGGGCCATTTTATACAAACTCCCTGGGTCTCTGTTTTGGAATAATATCTTTATCAGGGTTGGTTCCCATTCAGAGGAACACGTAAGAAGTGGGAAAAATTTGATGTTCTAAATATTCCCCTTTTGGGCTGCCAAGGGTTCTTTTGCTATTGGCACCCAGAGCAGAATCTGACAAACCCTTTTCATAAGCAACTTTGAGAGAGTCTAGGTCCTTGCCTTACAGGGACAAGTAATGGTTTCAGTGAAAGAAGAAGCCAAAGGATTTGTCAGTCAGGAGAAAATGGTGGCATAGAAGCCTAGGGGCTTGGGAGTCTTCCTGGAACCAGGACCTGCTCTGTGTCCCCAAGTCATCAACTAGACAGCAGGCAGGAGAGATCTAGCTGGATGCCACCATCTCTCCTCAACCCTCTAAAGACAGAACAATATAAGGGGGGAAGAGTTTTGGAGTAAGGCTGACTTGGATTTCAACCCAATCTGTTAGAACTCTGTAACTCTGAGATGCCAAAGTCGCCATTCTGAGCTATGGTTTCTTCACCTGTAGAAACATGGTAAAAAATGCTTTCCTCCTACTAGGTTATTCCAAAAATTAATGTCTGGAAGGTTTTTGACATATAGTAGGTACTAAATAAATCATAGCTATCACCAATATATTCCACTGCCTTCACACTGCTTTGAAAGGACCTACTTTTAGTGGAGTTGTTTTCTAATGGGGAGATGTTTTGGTTTTTAAATAAAATCTACATAAAAGCTATACTATATTAGATAGGATATGTGCTTTAGAGAAAAATAGAATGGGAAAGAAGAATCAAGAGCACTGGGGTTGGGGGTGTGGGGAAACCCCATTTCTTATTATAAGAATAGGAAAGAATTTCTCAAATTACTTTCCTCTACTTCATCAAAGAGATTTCACTACCAAATAAGTATAAACAGTGAAGGAAAGTAGAGCCTGGGAGACACTCACAAATGTGGTCCTATGGCGGGAGCCGGTGTGTTATCATGACGTGGGAATTCAGGCCTTGAGTTTTTGTTTTAGTTTGTTATTTGCGAAGAGAAGTCTTGATCATCGCTACACCTGTCTTTGTATTTTTTTTATCTGTAAATTGGACATAATAATCTCAGTTTTCTGTACATGAGCTGGATAGAGAGCCTTCTCATCTGAGATTAACAAAGGTCAGGTTGTGGCCAATGCAAGCTACTATCCCAGGAGACAAACTGCTGAATGTAAGGTTTTTCGTCGCAAATAGAACGGAGACCGCAAATGCAAACAGAGTCCAGAGAGTGAGCTTTATTGCAAGCACCCCTGGGTGAGGTTCCGCGACTCCGGAGAGGAGAGTCGGGGAAGTCGTGCCCGGGTTGGGGAGTGTAAGGGTTTTTAAGCCTTATCTTCCGGGTCTGGAGTCAGGTGGGTTTTTTCCCCATATCAGGCAAGGGAACACCGTGTCCCCAGGTGACTGGTTGGGGGTGGGGAAGGCCCAGACGATGGTGGGTAGTCTCTGGCTGGAAAGTCAAGTATGGGAAATTTCAGTGTCCTCCCCCCGCCCCCCAGGTTTCAAGTTTACTGGAGATGACACGGTGGCCATGGCTGCTTTGGCGGGAAGATCAGCCATCTTGACCCCGTCTGTGATGCCCGCCATCTTGGGTGCCCCTGTCTC
>PITA01024444.1:0-26261 GCA_004023965.1 Spilogale gracilis
TTTTTTTTTTTAAAGATTTTATTTATTTGACAGAGAGAAACACAGCCAGAGAGGGAACACAAGCAGGGGGAGTGAGAGAGGGAGAAGCAGGCTTCCCGCCGAGCAGGCAGCCCGATGTGGGACTCGATCCCGGGTCTCCAGGATCATGACCTGAGCCGAAGGCAGTGGCTTAACCAACTGAGCCACCCAGGCGTCCCCTGTATCCTCTTTTTACATTACTCATATTGATTTACTGTGTTCTTGTTCCTCCCACTAAGTTGTAAAGCTATGTGAGGACAGTGGTCCTGTGTCACCTATCTCTGTTTTTTGGGCATCTATCCAATTCTCATTCTCTCTCTCTGAATGATATATGATCAATGATTGCTTGTGTCTTGATTTATCCAGTCTTCCTTTATTCCTGCAATAATAAGAGTAAAATGGATACATATGACATTTAAAGTTGGTAAGAGTTAGTTATTTCTACAACTGATAGTAAGCTAAGGTATATTTTATAGATGGGCAAACATAAGCACTTGCTTGTTAACAATACATCAGATTTGGGAATACATTTGAGGCCTGTACATGGATTCCCTTTTCATTGCTGTAAATATTCTTTGTTCCTCTATATCAAGATTCTTTATGCACTGTGATATTGTGGATATAGTGGCAACTATTCTAGATTACTTTGTATTACAGAAAAAGATCTCTTACCCAACTGCACTTACCCAATTCATCAACGAACTAGCACTCTGTTCCTCTATTCTGACTGAGGCCCACTGATGAGTAGACCTCTTTAGCATACCAAGCTCTTCCCCCATTAGCTAAATTATATGTTTATCAAGTGTCAAGTCTTTTTTTCCAAACATATTTATGCCAGCTTGTGGCATAAATATGCTATAGCAAATATGCTATTGTAATTGCATTAGTTAAGTGATTACTATTTAAAACAAGCAAGAATGGGAGCAAAAAGAAAAAGTTGGTGTTTTGAAAACTATATAGAACACTTTGGACATATTTGTTAAAGGTAAGCTGAAAAAAATGTTGTCTAATTAGGTGAGGGTGAGACAACTGTAAAAATCTCAGGGAAAATTATAAAAATCTGGAAGAAATTTTACTCAGATTTTTCATAGGTTGATAAAATTTTGGAAGAAAGATAATGGGCCTACTCAAAGGTAAGGTCCTTGGGCTTACACTAAAATTGTGGTAAATGAGTGTACATTTCTTTTTTTTTTAAGATTTTATTTATTTATTTGATAGAGAGAGATCACAAGTAGGCAGAGAGGAGGAAGCAGGCTCCCCGCCGAGCAGAGAGCCTGATGTGGGCCTCGATCCCAGGACCCCGAGATCATGACCAGAAGGCAGAGGCTTTAACCCTCTGAGCCACCCAGGCGCCCAAATGAGTGTACATTGTTAAGCTTTATGTTAAAATAAAGTGTTGAAGGTTTGTATATATTTTCAGAAAAATAATGGTCCTGCCTAATAGGCTTTTAAGATTTGATTTCATTTTACAATGGCTAGATACAGGGCCCCTGCTCTTTATTGGCCCTTGGATTCGCTCAGTTTCAAATAGTACTCATTTCTTCTTCATATACTTCAAGAGTTTCTTTCAGAACATCAACTTTTAATGTATTTATTCACTTACTCACTCGCTCATTTTCTCATGACTCTATGCTTAAAACGATACTTAGTGGTACTGTGACGACATTCAGTGGCATGGTCTTTGCCCTCAGTAGCCTTGCCACTGAATGGTGGAAGTATGCTACCTATACATAGAACTATAGACAGTTACTTATAAATTGTACAAAGCAAAACAAGGGTTCACTTCCAGAAGTATAAATGAAAGATTTATTTTTTTTTATTTAGCAGATATCTTTATTTTATTTATTATTATTATTTTTTATTCAACAGATATTTTTAGACATACCTCTTAGGTATCAGGAACTATGCTTAGTTCCAAGGACAGAGTGGTGGAGAAGGACAGTGATTGCTTCATGGTTGTATCACAGAAGATGCTCCTTGAATGTAAGGTACGATTCTCAGAAACAGACACAGGGATTGAAGAAAATAAACAATGAGGTAGGTGGGTAGCTGGAACACTCCATTAATTGCTAAAAGTACAATAGAATGGGAAGGAGCAAGAAAGAAACAATGAGAAGCCTTTCTAACTCCATTTGGTTCCTGTAATTCCTTGTTCTTAAGAGTGTGTTTTGCCCCCCTGAGTCTCACATACAAAAGTGTCATCTAGATTTGGAATTTATAGCTTCTTCTCCTTTTATGTTATTTGCTTTTATAGTTTAAGCTTTACAAATTCTAAGACTATGTCTATATAATGCCCAGAAAGATTTATTGGGCAACAAATTTGCTTGGCCATTTGCATCCTAATGGTAAAAGCAATTTCTTCAGCCAGAATAGTTTATTTTCTTTTCAGTTGCAAATGGGGATATTTTAAGGGAAAAGAAGTTATTTTGGTTCAAAGGGGGATATTATAGCTCCCTATCTGACAACTGTCAACCTCCCACCTCAGCAAAAGTCCTTTATCGGTCAGGAATTAATTTCTCAGCTCAAATGACCTCAGGCTGTATTAGCTAGTCCTTATCCAAAATAAAATAAACTTTGGAGTTTTTCTCCAGGTTTATGAAAATAGTTTTAAAATACTATCATCTAAAGGAGAGAAAGTGCGATTTTCTGGAAGAAGGTTGGTGGGAAACCTTTTTTTTTTTTTGTCATGTATTAGTAATAGAGTAGTATATTAGAAATCACAATGGCTACATTCTATATTTTTTGTTTAGCTGTATGACTTTGGACACATTGCTTGAGTTTGGGAAGCCTTAGTCTTTCTTGCACAAAGGGAAGTGGGGGATGGGCTTAGGAAAAGACAGAGGGTGAGTGGTGTAGTGTTTGAGGCAGTGTCATGGATCAGCCTCCACTGAGCACTTAATATGTCAGGAACTATATACTTTATATATCTTATTTCAGTAGAGACTCACAGTATCTTTAAGAAAAGAACTAGAGCTCAAAGAAGTTGGGTTATTTACCCAGGTATTGGAGAAGGTCATTAAGAGGAGGTGACCGCTAGCTGACCCAAGAGCTGAACCCAAGCAACTGAAGCCTCCTGACCCCTCCCCTGTCCTTGGAATGTGCATTCTGCCACTGTTCACACTGTAAAAGCTATTTTTAAGGATTCAGTCTTGAGAGAGAGCAAGGCATTGTTGAGACCATCTGGATTGAGTATGTGACTAAACCCTAGTTCAGGCCTTTATATAAACTTTTCAGATTCTGGGGCACCTGGGTGGCTCAGAGGGCTAAGCCTCTGCCTCAGGCTCAGGGCATGATCTCAGGGTCCTGGGATCAAGGCTGCATCCTTCTCTCTGCTCAGCAGGGAGCCTGCTTCCTCCTCTCTCTCTGCGTGCCTCTCTGCCTACTTGTGATCTCTCTCTGTAAAATAAATAAATAAAATCTTAAAAAAAAAAAAAACTTTTCAGATTCTGGTAGGTGGGCACAGAGGTCTTCTCTTTTGTGGCTGCTCAACACAGACTCCATTCCCTTGCTTGTCAAACCTGCCATCCCCCAACCTGGAGTGTCCTGCCCTTTCTTTTGTCTCACCTTGCCCTCCATGCATGGGGGCTAGTTTGTGAACCCACACCAAAGTCACAAGACACTGAGTGGAGAACCCCATATATGTTTGAGGTTTCAGCTAGATTTTTGTTTTAAACCACCCCACGCTACCTTATCCAAGCTGCTTTCAAGTGCTGAAGCTCCTTTTCTTGAAGCCCTACTCTTTGGTTTCTCGATGCATCAAATTCAGCTTTTCCTTCTTTGGTTGTATACTTTTAGAGTGAAATAAGTCAAAGGCAAGAAGACGAACTCCTACCCTCTGAAATTTTCTTCATTGCTGTACTAAATGAGCTCATGCACATGAAGTAGCTTCATGACCATAAGGTATTATTGTTGGATGAACACAATTACCATTCAGGGTTTTCTGGTCTGGAGGTGGACTTGTTTCATTTCGGATGCCCACAAAACCCTGCATTTTTGTTCTTCACTTTCTGATTCCACGTAAATTATGTAGCCATTTCCAGGATCTGAGAAAACCACTCTGGCAGGCATTGGAAGAGTCAAAAGAAACCCGCAGGCCAGATTGCTAAGTCTATTATGGAAGATATTGTGCATATCACCTTCTCTTGCCTAAAGTCAAGTAGTGGGAGTATAATATAGGCAGGCGTGATGACAGTTGTGTACTGCTGCAGGATGATAGCTCCCTCGTTTAAAGAGGGGGACAAACAGCTCTAATGTAGGAAAGGTAAAATTAGGCCACCCATCTGTTAAAAAAAAACCCAAAACAAAAAAATCTTGCCTTTTTTGTCTCAGTATAGCATCCTAAGGAGTCTTTGGACAGAATGCACTTCTACCTCTGTAAACCTAATTATACTTGCAATGAAAGGTATTTTTTGTTTGTTTGTTTGTTTTAAGTATTTGCTAATACCGCATAGAAACCTTTGAAAAGTATTCTATTTAGAGATGGTTTTGCTGACTCAGTATGTCATATGTTTCGTATTCCTTTCTTCTAGTGGTTTTATTTCGGGACATTAGTACAAAAGCTGTTTTTTAAAAATCTTTCTTATGATTATTCTTAAAGTTTTGGAGGAATGCTCCATTGCCATAGTAGTTTAGACGCAGATATTCTAACCTAAATATTCTCCCACTTATAGGGAAATGTACTTGGGGTCCATTGAAACAAAACAAAATATGAAAAGCCAGCTCAGTTATCTATGGGATTCTTTTGAGAGGGAGAGGACTCTTTCTTTTCTGGTAAGAGAATTTGGGTCTCTCTCTCTCTTTTTTTTTAAGATTTTATTTATTTGACAGAGAGAAACACAGCGAGAGAGGGAACACAAGCAGGGGGAGTGAGAGAGGGAGAAGCAGGCTTCCTGCCAAGCAGGGAGCCTGATGTGGGGCTCGATCCGGGGTCTCTGGGATCATGACCTGAGCCGAAGACAGTCGCTTAACCGAGCCACCCAGGCGCCCCGAGAATTTGGGGTTTTAATGAAAGGAAGAGAATTGACGGAGACATCCAGTGCTACTACCTTTTTTTTTTTTTCTTCCCTACTCTGGATGAAACTCAGCTGAAAGCCAGGGTGGGGTGGTGGTGGGGAGAACCAACTTCTAGGAATTCCTGGACCCAGTAAGAACACAATTTTTTTTCATTTCCTTATCCTGAGAGTAGAGCAGTCTCCATAAGACAAACAAGCTCCCGATGAAGGAGAAGTCTGGGCAGTCTGGAAGAGAGTATTTCCATTGGTGATAGAAAAAGAGAATGTTAAGGTAAGATTAGAGTTTCAAAGGACCTTGAATTAGAAAATAAGGAATCTAAATTCAATCTGTTAAGCCAATATTTCATAGCTCTAGTTACAGATTAGAATCACTTGGGATCTTTTAAAAAATGCTGATGCCAAAGCCCAACCCTAGAGATTCTGATCTAATTGGCCTAGGGCGGGGTCATGCATCAGTAGGTTTTAGAAGCTCCAGGGGATTCTAATCTGTACCCAGAACACTATAGGGAGCCATACTTTAATTCAGAAACAGGTGAGAGCCTTAAAGAAAGTGTTAAAGAGGATTAACTTGGTGGTAATGTACAGACTAGATTAGACCATGAGGAATGGAGGAAGGGGGTCAGCTGGGAGGCTACTGTAGGAACCTGGGTGTGTGGCGATAAGGACGGAGACTAAGGAGATGCATTAGAAACAACAGGGCAGTGAAGAGACCTCCCACAGCTCTGTCGCCATTGAGGCCATTGATCTATTGTGTGCCATAGGAAAAGTCATTTAACTTTTCTTTGTCTCCATTTCTAACCAACACAAAAGAGCTAACACCGTCCCTGAAGATAGGATAGCCCTGTTATGAGATTCAAATGAGGAAATTGAAAATTCGAAATTTGGGGAAGTATAATGCACAATACATGTTCAATATGTTCTGAAAATGGTGGCAGTTGAGCTGGAAAAAGAGGTCTCTTAGACATGTTCACATTGGTGAGATTGATGACCAGCCGAAGTTCCAGAGGGATGAAAGATATTCTAAAGGTATAAGCCTGTGGAATTGGAATCTAACAGAAATGGGGAAGTTGGGAATAGGGAATGATTCCTGAAGGAAGCTGGCAGTAGCTATGGATCGGAGGTTCTCAGCTGGGGGCAATTTCATTCCTTAGAAGGCATTCAACATTGCCCAGAGTCTTTCTGGTTGTCATGATTTGTGTGTGTGTGTGGGGGGGGGGTCTACTGTCATCGAGTAGGTGGTAGTCAGGGATGCTGCTAAAAATCATATAGTGCATAAGACAGCCTTCTACAGCAAAGAATTATCTGATAAAATATGCCCATAGTGCCAAAGTTGAGAAACCTGATACAGACATTACAGATAGAATTGGGAAGGGCCAAAGACATCATGATCATGTAATTCAATTTTTCAGTTTCATCAAAGAATAAAACAAAGTTCAAAGATTATATGACTGGGTTAAGGTCCTCAGTGAGTGGGGCGCCACCATGACAGAACTGAAATCCAGTTCTCCTGTCAGCCAGCGCTCTTTAGTAAGAACCTATCTGGCCTCTCACTCAATTGATACCTGGCCCAGGGGCAGTAACTAGATCTCAGCCAAAAAACAGGGAAGCAAGGGTCCAGGGGCACTCAGATGGAAATGCTTGGTACTCACCCACCTGGGAAGTCTGATTTGAGGGCTAAGTAGGAGGTTATTGGTGGAGATCTCCATCTTGGAATAACCAGTACAGATGTGTTTGATTTTCAAATAACTTAAACATGGAAAGGAACCAGAAAATATAATAGAAAATATAAACAAAAAATTGCAGAGGACCCAGGGTGCTCTTGGAAGAAGGTCAGAAACACCAGAAGAACTGTTCTGACTCAGTGACTTTGCACTCAAATAAAAAGGAATGGGCAACACTGTGAAATACAGCTTTAAATCAGGTAGGATGAGGCTTCAGTCATTAGACTGAGGTGGAGGTTAAGGTGACATTTGAAAGGGCAGTTCCATTGAGTTGTTGGGGAAAGAAAGGGAATTTCAGAGAGAAAAGGAGCAATGGGATAATGAAGAAATGAGGCTCCTAATTGCCAAGGGTTTCTCCGTGCAAAAGAGATAATCAGGACGTATGGGATATAACAAGGTCAAATCAAGGACTCAGGAGGGCAGGAGTTTCACCTGTGTTTGCTGAGAGCAAAGGGGAATTGGAGGCATTGGATGGACCTCTCACCCACACAAGCAAACGCAGAGCTGCGGCGATACCGAGATGTGCGCACTAGATGGCAGTAGCGGGGCCCTGTCGGCCGGGTTCGCGGTCCTATAAGACTCTGCTTGTTTAAGTACAGTCGCATTTAGTTGGAGCTGCAGGGGAGTGAGGGAGAGGAGGGTAGAAAGGAGGCAGCGGGAGAGCTTGAGGGAGAAGAGGGCTCGCCGCGTTTCCACCAGGCACAGGCTTCGAGCGTCCCTCGCGGCCCCTGGCTTGCGCTCTCGCGGAGGAGAGCGAAGCTGTTTGGGTCCGGCCGTCGTGTGGCCGCAGCCTGGTCTGTGGGGTTGCCGGAGCCGGGGAGCCCTGAGGGAAATCGAGGGAAGCGAGCCGCGCGTTTTACGGGAGAGCGTGAGCGGAAGAGGCGAGAGCAGGACGCGCGACGGAGCACGGAGCGCGGCGGAGACATGAGGACCTACTGGCTGCACAGCGTCTGGGTGCTGGGCTTCTTCCTAGCCCTCTTCTCGCTGCAAGGTAAGGGGAGCTTCCTTGGCTCCTCGCGCCCGGTCCTTCCCGCCGCGGGGCTCGGGGTGGTCGTTCTAGTGAGGAGCGCTCGGAATATGGACGGAACCGGTTTGTTGACCGGTCTGCGGTGCGCTCCCTGCCTTCCCGGCTCTGCGCCCAGGCTGGGTCCTGAGGCGTGCAGGAGTGTGCAGACAGACTCGCTGCATTATCGCTGTTGGTGGGGAGATCTGGAACCGGTGTGTGTGTGGGGGGGAGTAGAGTCGGGTGTGCGTGTGTGTGTGCGCGCGTGTGTTGGCGGGGGTGGGGGCTGGTGCGAGGGGTGGCGGTGGCGGAGCTGGGGTCGCTCCTCCGTAAACTCCAGGGGCGCCGTGGCGTTCGCTGTCCCCGTGTCCCCGGTGCTGATACCACTGCATTCTTTCTCTTTGAGGAGGGAATTGACATCAAGTTTAGAAGGAGGCTGGGTATCCACTTTGCACCTGGTACTTGTATCTCTGTGTAAAATACCCCTTACAGATTCTGCCCGAGGTGGGGGAGGGAAGCGAGCGGATATCGGGTGTGTTGGGGAGGGGGAGAAAATGAGAGCGAGAATATGAATTTACGGGTTAATAATAGCTGTGCTGACTCGGAATGGTCCATACGTTTCTTGCTTGGAGGACTAAATTGTTGGTGCTGGGTGTTTACTTTGAAGAGGGTTTAGGTCCCTACGTTTTGGGAGGTTGTGAAATGAATTCATGAAGGTTAAAAATGAAAACACAGTGTACATTTCACTTACAAGCTGGCATTCAGATCTCACATATGTTGAACGTACCTACAATACAAGAAGTAATTCTAACATGAAAACATTCTTTTTAATCCACCTGTCTCCTACTCTTTCTTGAGAGGAGGGAGCTCTGCACAATTAGCCATAGAGAGTCTGTGCTGTATTGCTTTACCACTGATGGTTCTACTACATCTTCATGTTTGGGGCATTCTGCCATCATTAAGACCAGCACCCGCTCACAGTACTTATGCTATTGCACATATGAATCAATTCATTGACACATACGTGTGCATGCACATACATGCACAGTCCCTCGCATGAACACACTGGCTTGAAATGACCACACTGACAATCCTACTCCTGATTTTCTTCTGACAGCTGGTTGTAATGTTACATTTCTGGATTTCATTTTTCATTGCTGGGGGATATTTTGTGTAGCTGTAGAACCCTCTTGCCAAATGAAAAGAGAATAGACTCCCTGCCTGTTTACTAGTTGAAGCATTGCAAGTGAATAAACACTATGTTGAAGTTAAATTTTGAAATAAGCTTAGGGGCGCAGCTGGAACTTACCCATAACACAATTACAAGTTACACGTCCTAAAAACTTCATCTTAGAACTCACTAACCCATTCCTCCACCATCTAAATTGTGGGGTCTTATAATACATAATTCCTCTCCTAAACATACCTACATGAAAAATAGACTCCCAAACCAGTTTTGGCTTTTAACATTTTATTCCTCCATGTTTTTTTTTCCTCCAAAGCTCTCCAGTCTTTCTCTGTGATTTCAGATATTACTACAGTTCAGCTTTTTCATACAGAGACATTAGCATCGTGACTATACTGTGGCAGCAGCAGAGGCTGATCCCTTCCTATTCCATTTAACTCCAGGAACTTAGCTCTTCAGATAAAACGCTAAGAATGAAGTCACAAATACAGGCTTGTCTTAGGTTGGAATAAAACTAGAATGTACATAACACAATCATGGGGATCACATGAGTGAAGGACAGATCACAGTGCTGGGCTGATATCAGGTGGCACTTCTAAAGGTTGGGGAAGGTCTTATGAAACAGCACAACAGAGCATTAGGCTTCAGAAGATCTTCCACATAAAAATAAAGCTCTACATTCTTAGAAATACCAAAGTTAACTAGAATGGCAACACTTTGAAATAAAGTATCTGATATCATTTTGAGCAAAGTGAGTGTTTTTCTTCCTAGAGAATATTGTTCTTTCCAAAGAGGACTTTTTAAGAGTTTACTTGATAGAGTTCAATGAATAATGGGAAGTGGTCCCAATTCTTAAGCTTTGGGGTCCCCGGATGTTTGGCATAGACTGGAAAGCAGTAAATTTGACGAATGGAGTAGGAGGAGAAGGCAGTGTGGTCTGATGAAGCTAGGAAACGGAGGCATCACTCACAAACAGTTGCCATATACTGCTCTTCTGTCTTCATCAAGGCGAGTTGGACAGGCTGCCTCACAGTGTGTTCCCTCACTCTTACACAGGTTATTCAATGTCAGAGCTCATGGCCCTTTTGATTCAGCTCCTTCTCTGGACTACTGTTTCCCTCCTGCAGCGTAGTTAATTCTGTTGCTTCTCATGGATATATTCATGGATCCACAGATGATGCTATTCTTGGTGTTCACTTTTAATTAGACTCACTTTGTTCAGAAATTTCTAGTGTGAATATCTGGGGCTGTGTGGATGGACATTTATTGAATAACTTGGGCTGGACTTGGGAGACAGAGGTCGTGCAGTCTAAGCCCTGACGTTGTGGCCATAGACAGGTCAGACATATGTTGATGTGTTCTCAGTAATAATCAGGTTCTGTTTCTCGGTGATGATGTAAGGATCATTATCATTTTGAAACATATGATATAAGAAGTTAGTCAAGATATGTTTACCTATGAGTAAAGACCTATGATTTTTCTTGTACTTTTTAATCCAAATATCCTAGAGTACTTTGCTGTAGTTGATTATATTCCTTCATGCCATATCTTTCTGATATTGATCTGTACAATGTATAACTTTGGAGCAATGAGAAAATGGTGAGAAGTTTGCATAGTTAGTGGCCAGCTGGGTTTTATCCTTGATACACTGGTAAATGTATTTTGTGTTAATCATAACTCTTTAGATAATGGCTATAGGTTCTCAGAAGAAAGTTCTGTAGTTCAAAACTATAGCATAATCACTTTTCTTGTAATCCTGAGCAAATAGAGAGAAGAGTTCAAGTGGAATTTTTTTTTTTTTTTTTAAGGTAAAGGGAAGCAAGCAAACAAGAACACAAACTCCTCAGAACTCTCCATTTTGTGCTCGGTTTTATTTGAGGTCCATTGGCTCAGATCTGGCTGGGTCTCCTTGTCATGCGGCATCTGTCCCTTCTTTCTCAAGCTCCAGAGTCAGGGATCAGCCACTGCTTTTCACTGAGGTTGGCTCTATTCTCTCCCTTTGGCATCCAGAATGGCAGTAGCTGTGGGCCCTTTGGGGATTGCAGAAGAGATGAACTCCACTTGGCCCACCCCACCCCCATTTCTAGCTAATCTGGGCATGAAGGTCGTTCTGGCTTCTTGCCTGCAGCCAGATTTGGGCTGCGAGTGGCCAGGAGAAGAGAGTAGTTAAACTGCACCAGAGGCAGCATGGCCAACCCCTGATGAGAGCCTTGCAGCACTGCTCAGTAAGGGAGCTACAGAAATACCTAGGAGGGCAGAGTTCTATCCCATTGTTATGAGGCTCCCTTTAAAGAACATCTTTTGGGAGCTAGGCCTAAATTGCTCCCAGCCACACACTCTACCCCCTCCCCAAACACTTCTAATGCAAATATGTAGGCCTTACTTCTCCAGGGGTATGTCCCAGCTCCCTTTGACAAGACTAAAAACAAGACCCTTGAAGATGACTTTTTTGTAGTCCAAGTTATATGTTATTTTAATATTAGGTAATAAGTATTTAGAAAGTGAAAACCTAAGGCTTCTAATTTCACCCAAGTAACTTAAAAAGAGTTAAAGCACAGCACATCCATCAGTTCAGAGTTTCTGCTGGGTAAGACCGCCGATGACAGCCACATCATTGCCACCATTAGCATCCCAGCATAGATGCCTGGACCACTGTGAGGTTCCTCAGAGATACAGGAGAAAATGTTTCCTTTTTTCTAAGATACTTGCATTCCAAATAAATGCCTGACCTCACATATTTAAAAAAGAATAATATAAACATTGACATTCTGAGGAACTTAAACTCTGCCCTTTTATGAAGGGTTGCCTTTAGGTTTTGTAGGTGTTTGAGCAGGCCCTGTCAAAGCCTTCAGTGATGACTATTAATTATAATACAAAACCCCTAACTCACAGTACTGTGATGACTGATGAAAAATGTATACAATATCTTTTTGTAGGAGCTCTTCACAAGTAGCTTATTAATCTAGAAAAGTCTAGAAGTAAAGCAATTGACCAGAAAGTCTTAGGATTTCTTTTCTTATTTTGTTTGATAACTGTCCACGGGTCAACCAGAGAAGACTAATTCATTTTACAGAATTGTGGTGAGATCCTGAGGCTGAACAGGTCTTTGAACACATAACAGTATTTGTACCATGAAGATCGTGTTTATCCTACTTTCCTACATAGTACATTTTCTTTATGGGCATCCCTTTCTACCCTGCCTGCTAAAATTGAAATGACTAGAAAAAAATATGTATATTTTCCTTACAGGATGTTTCCTTTCATACCATGACCTCTCCCCCACCCATGCTTCCCTTTCATTCTCTACAATTCTTCATTATTTAAAAACCTCAGTGCTGCCAACAGAAGGAGTGCTAGCCTGAGCATTATTAGTAGGGAAGATGGTGGAGTGAAGAGAACATTGAGATGCACGTTAGGAAATCTAGATTCAGTCTTTGAATTCACTAATAATTTCCTGGTAAAATGTAGACCACCATCGGATCTAAGTCTCCGTTTCCTCATTTATTGAATTGGGGAAATGGTGCCCAGGGGATGTTATTTGCATGCTTTGAAAGTTATAAAGCTTTAAGCAAATGCATTATTTGTTTCTTCCAGAGAAGATAAAGAGTTAAATTAAAAGGCATGATCTGGCTGCTTGCCACAGACTGAACAGAATTTGCCAGTGTTCATAGCTATCTCTTTTTCCCTGCCTCCACCCTTCCTTTCTCTGGACTTGGGTGAGAGCCATATTGAGCTCCCAGTGCTAATTTAATGCTGAGGGGAGATACCAGTATTGATAGAGGGTTGCATAAGCTGCTTCTGCCTTCTTCTCACTTCTCTTGAAGGGCTTAAGCCAAAACACAAAACAAAGCAAAACAAAAATTGAAGGAAAACATGTGTCCACTTCTAATTCCATGCTAACCACCCTTTGTTTGTTTCCCATATTCATAAGCCTGCAACAATCCTACTTAATATTTCAGCTTGCAGGACTGAGGAATTGCTGAAGGAAGGAAGAAATGTTAGGGGATCTAGATTCCAATTAACTTTGCTACTGTGGCTGTGTAACTCTGTGTGAATCACTGTTGTTGAGTAAATGAGAGTGAGAATCTCCAAGATTAATGATCTTGCTGAGGATGTCAGCCGACCAGAACTCTGCTGGCTCAAATAACCTCCATCCCTTCTCTTTTTCTATGTTCCTCCTTTCCTGTTTCAGTATGAAAAAAGTCAGAAAAAAGGAAGTTAGATGGGGAAATATGCTGGCATTGTTGATGTATATATTACGATTTGTCTTTCACTGAAATAATGATGTTAAGAGATTTTTTGTAGGCGCCATTTATAGGGCTATTTCTTTTTTTTTTTTTTTTTTTTTTTATAGGGCTATTTCTACAGCTGTATTTCAAGTGCAGGGTTAGGTACATTTAAATCAACACTAGAACTTGGTTTTTAAATGGAATGAATGCCAAATGTTTTAAGAGGAAGCCAGAAGAATTTATAGAAATGTCTTCCCTGATTCAGGAACCTACCCCCTTTTCTCTCCTTGAGAAGGCAATTGTGTACTCCCAGGGGTGGCAGGGAGAGCAGTTTACCTCTCCTCCTTGCTGAAGTCCCTCCCTCCTTCAACCCAGCGGCCCCTGAAGCTGTATCCTCGTCCCAGGAGAAAAGATTAGTGATTCTGTCTCTGAAGGAGAGGTGTCAAGATGCTGGGAGGAAACCCAGATTTGCTGTCCCTAACAAATTCTCAGAGGAATTCTGGCTGGGTCAGGCTGGTCCAGACAGCCAGTGACCAGGTTTGCTTTCCACTGGGGACCCTCTGTCTAAACAGGAATGGAGAGGAACAGATTTCTGCCTCTTGTAGCAGAGGTGAGATTAATTCCACTGACCTGATCCAAACCCGTGCCAGCATATCAGATGCAGGCTTGAAACTGCTCTTGGTAACAACTATGGTTTTGTTACTGAAATTTTAATTTCCTATCTTTCCCATTAGGTAATAATGTGGTTTGAAGAGAAGAGGAAGGAGGAGAGTGGGCATTCTGTGGGTTTAAAGTTATTTTTGTTTGTATGCTATGTGCAGCTTGAAGAATGGGTAGGCATGCCTGCTAGTTTGAGTATATACAGAGTATAAGAAAGTGAAGGGATGTGCAAGAAACAACTAGTATCCCTCCCTCTCTTCCTTCCATAAATATTTATTAAGCCCAAGCAAACAGTCTTAGAAAACCTTATAGCAAAAGAGGCATGTACTTAAAAGGTAACATTAATTATCAGTGTAATATATAATGAAGGAGAATTTAGGGTAGTAGAAGAATATGTGGGAGACTTCCCTTACTCTGGGGAGCAAGGAAAGGCTTTCCTGAAGGAATTGACATGTAATTGGATTGGAATGAGGAGGAGGAAGGAAAGTGAGGTGTAGAGAATGCTTTCACAGCAAGGAGGAGTCTTGCCATAGTTTGAGTTTGAAGGCAAAGAGCGTATCCCAGGAAGGGAAGAAATGGAAGAGGCACAAAGATCAAAGAGAACAATAACAGAGGTTAAACCTGCATGGTTGAACTAAGCCTAACACTATGGGACCTTAAGGAGAGTTGCAAGGAGGTGGGATTGAGTGTAAGGGGTAAAACTGAGGGAAGGCAATGAAGGGTTTTACAGTAGAGAAGTCCCACATGAGTTGTGAGTTTTTATTTTTGTTTATTTTTAAAGATTTTATTTATTTATTATTTGAGAGAGCAAGAGCAGGGTGAGGGGTGGAAGGATAAGCAGGCTCTCCCCTGAGCAGGGAGCCTGATGCAGGGCTTGATCGTGGGATCAAGACCTGAGCGAAAGGCAGACAGTCAACTGACTGAGCCACCCAGGCGCCCCAAGGTGTGAGTTTTTGAAGCAGGACTCCAGCTGCAGTATGGGAAAAGGAAAAGTGTCATGGGGAGATGGCAGTTCAGAGGCTCTACTCCATAAGCCTCCAGCTAATGGTTTGGTCTAAGGTGATAGCCTGGGAGAGTGCCTGCATTGAGAGATTCAGGGCAGAATCCTCCGGGGTTGGTTGAGTTAGGCTCTCTGGCACACAAGTGTGTAAACAAATCCTTGTAGTTTAGGCAGAGGATACAAAGTGGACAGTTGAAAATGCCCATTCTTCTATATCACCTGTCACCTATTACCAACAACCTTGGGAGGTCATATGCTATTATTTCTACTCCACAGCTGAGGAAGGAAGCTGAAACCAAGAACTGGGCTTGATTTAGAAGTCTGGGCTTCTGTCCCCAAATCCAGGTTCTTTCCCTTGCACTGCATTTCTCTAAGTAGTGGTATAACTGGGAATAACTTACAGAATTAAAAGTTTTGTTGACCAACTATCCATGTGATCTTGGGCAAGATTCTGGAAATAATCTTGAAGTTCTCTTTGAGCTCAAAATATTAGACAAGTCTATGATTTTATTCTGATTAGGGGGATGTATAATCTTAATTAGCAAGGTAGCTGAATTAAGTGTAATTTTTAAAGAATGCAGTTTTATTTCATTTGTATACATACAAAAACACATAACAAAACAAAAAGCCAAAAAACCAAAACAAGTTTCCAATAAAGTCTTTTCAAGGAGAGTGTCTTGCTGACCTCATTTTATGGCCAGATTAATAAAAGAACCAAACTGTTCTATAATGGGTGGTAGTATCATTTATTTATATGTGTTCCTCTAGTCATGATCCTAGCTCTTTTTTGGGGGGTTCATATAAGACTTTATATCACTGGACATCTGAGCATAATTCAATATGTTTTGATTGGAAGTCTAGTATTCTTAAATACTTTCCTAAAGAGGAATACACAAAATAGGATGAGGTGCAAAACAATGATTCAGAAAATCAGAAACCAGAGGGTGGGAACGTATCATTGGCATGAGCTTATTCAAGTTCAGGGTATATTGAAGGGTAGGAGGATTTATTAGGGACAAGGTAAAAGACGAAGGGAACTTCTTCTGGTGCAAAGAATACAGACCAAGGAACTGAAGAAAGGATGTTTGTTCTGTGTTTGGGTGATAGTGTGGACTTCAGCCTGAGTGGAATTAAGGTTTCATGTTGGAAAGTATTGACAAAGAAGCCTGAAGATTTGGGGTGAACCTTGTATGCCAGGCTGAGCCATTTGTACTTGATCCTGAAAGAAATAAAGGGCCATTGATTGGTTCAGGAAGAAAGTGACATAAGGGATATGTTGCTTCTGGAAGACTGATCTGATGCCAAGATGCCATTTGCATACATAATACAGAGTCAAATTCAAGCCTTGCTTTTGTTTTGCTGCAAATTCCTCGCTCTTTAGTTTTTCTTGTCTGAACTGTCCACATATGTGACACAAGGATTTAATTTTTGAAATCAGTAGGGTTATATGAGTGTGAATCTCTCACATCATCTTGTGAAGACCTACACATAGATGTGTGTCCTGTAGGATGACTTTGACATACAGGGTCTACGTAAGACATAGGTGCCTGTGTTATTGATAAGGCAATAAGGATTTGTGTGTGTAAGATATAGTATGTAATATATGATGAGTAGGTAGTGAGGATGGCTTTTCCTAGATTGCTGGGTTTCCGATGTAGACCATCTGTTTAGTTCTGTTCTTGTATAATATATGGTGAGAAAATATTGTTAAATAAACCTTGGCAACACTGAAAGAACTTTGAAGTACTTCCCATTGCATTCCAAAGCAAAGCTTGCTTTTTTTATATTCTTAGAATGAGCGAAGCTACAGTTTTTCTGATACACGCTAAAGAATCATTTGCATTTTTAAAAGTGTCTCATTACAAATTAATGGGCTTGTAGAAAAATGCGAAAACCTAGAAAAGCACAGGAAGAAAATGAAAAATTAATCCTTTGCTTGATACTAGAGAACCTCTGTTAGCTTTCATTTTTGTATACTATTGTAGACTCCCTCCCACCCCAGGTACATATATTCAAGTTACAAAATTAGGACCATGGTTTACATATACCTTGTGATTTACTCTTTTCTTTTAATAGCGTATCATGAAATGTTATTCTCTATTAAATATTCACCTACAACATCTTCGTTAATGGTTGCACAGTGTCCCATACCATTATTTATTCATCAGCGCCCTATCGAATATACTTTTTGGTGAGTGCTTTTATTTTTAAAATAGGAAGATATTACACGATGCCATCCACAATTAATTTGTTCTGACTTCATGAACATAGGAGTTTTTAGCAACCTTAGGAAAGGGACTAACCAAATTAATCCAATGTTAATTTCGTTTTCAGGAACCATGTTGGTTTTCCTCCAATATTTTCTCGTTGTTTGCTCGTTCAGTGATAGATGCTGGTTATTAGATCTCTTTATAGGTACCTGTGTGCTCAGAATGGCTACACTGGATGTGATGTCATTTCCCCTGCATGGCCCCAAGAGCACGGGGCCCCAAGAGCTCTCTGTGGGGAAGAAAGCCAGCCCAGAGAACTGAGCACCTACAGCAGGATCGCAGGTAGAACATTCAGTCTGGTGCCTGGCACTGTAACAAAGCCCGAGAAGTACTAGTTGCTGTTGTTATATGACAGTCTCATGGATCATGTCATCTCCTTGAAAATAACCTTTATTTTATTTTTTGGTGAGGGATCATTCCTTTTAAGGACGAAGAAACCGAGACCTTAGGAGGTTCGGTGACTTAAGTGAGATAAAATGGTAGTCAGCAGTACAGCAAGCTACAAGCTGCTTTGTCCAGACCCATGCTCGCTCTTCTCTGTGCCTTCTTGGGCAGGGATAGAGCATCCCTTGTTTGATACTTCTCACTGGGATTCACTTTATTCTGAAAGGGAGTTCCCCCTGGCTCCTCTTTGATGACTGGTTGTGGGGGAAAAAAATCTTTGGGCAAATCTCAGCTTGTCTATAATGTGGCAGCTTAAAAGCTATCTTCATTGATCTACAATCTCAAGCTTCCACCTTTTGAGTTACTTTTAGAATGTATACATGGATGCTGTCCAGCAAGGATGACTCATCCATATCTGCTTTGTCAGTTTGTTCTCAAAGGTCACTTCACTCTAGCATCCTTTGGTCTGACTGTCCCTTTAAAACGTGAACCAGGTAACACGCTTGAGATAGACTGAGGCAGAAGATCCAGTTTCCTGACTTTTGCCTTTATCACCCTGGATCTGCTTTCTCACTGCTCTGGTCAGGTGGTTTGCATAATTCTTCCCCTGATTCCCCCTCCCTTTGCTACACTTGAAAACTTACATTAAGTTCTACAGACAGCCTTTCATGCTGTTCCTTAGTTTTTTGTTTGTTTGATTTTTACTTCCACAATTCCTAAGTTGTACTTGAAGCACCACATTTTGCAGCCTTTCTTGTTTTTCTTTTTCTTTTCTTTTTTTTTTTTTTTAAGATTTTATTTATTTGACAGAGAGAAACACAACCAGAGAGGGAACACAAGCAGAGGGAGTGAGAGAGGGAGAAGCAGGCTTCCCAAGGAGCCGGATGTGGGGCTCCATCTGGGTCTCTGGGATCATGATGTAAGCTGAAGGCAGTTGCTTAACCAACTGAGCCACCTGGGTGCCCCTTTCTTGTTTTTCTTAAATCTATATTTTGTATATATTTATGTCGTTCCTCTGCCTTGTAATATCTGGTACTTTACCAGTTGATAGTAAAGGACTTTCGGGAACTCCTTTCCTTTATTTTCTCCTGGACCTACGTTTACTCTAATGTATCTAAACAGCTTTTAAGACATCTTGTGGATTATTTTTGTTTGAAGGTTTTTGTAATGATGTCATTTTGTCCCTGTTTCCTTTTCTGAAATTAAATAGTGTGATTTTCTTGGGATTTCCCTCTACCCCTAGGATGTGGGGTTGAGTTTTATTACAGGTGGCTTAGCTTGAGCTCGTTTCCCAAGCTGCTTTGTATAAGGAGTCCTTCTCTTCCACCCCACCCCCTTCGTTCCTATTCATTCTAGAATTACCTGTCCTAGGGAGCTGTTATTGGACTATCAAACACACACACCCGCACTCATCATTTTTTAAATAGTGTGCTTGTCCTTACATTCTATGTTAAGTGATCCAAACAAACAAAAACCCTCTTAATGTTAATAGCTGCTTTGGTTTTTGTTTTACAAATCAATTTCATTGTCATAATAAGGTGGATTATTGTATCTCCTACTTGCATCATTGTAATTATTTAGGTTTAGAATTCTCAGCTACAAAAATCAAATAAAGTCAGTCTGTTCAAGTTTTTAACCCTAGAATACTTGATCTTGTCTCCTATTTCACATGCGGTATCTTCTGCTCATTAGTTCTCCTTCCTCAAGCACCCACGGATATTTTTAGAATGCTTAATTCTCTCCATTCTCCTTGTTGCTACTCCTTCTGGAACTAATATTCTCTCCTGTTCTAAGGGATTTCTACAGAATGCTACCTGGGCTCCTAGTAATTGATTCCCTACCTATGGTCAGAGTGACCCTTAATGTCCTTTAACTCATAAGTCAGTATGGTATTAGGGAGAAACTGAGTGTCAGGCTTCCAGCTTCTGCTCTGCCACACATGTTACTTGGGAAAGTCGGTTAGCATTACCGGGACTCAGTGCCATCCTGTGAGAAGGGATTGGAGGAGACTTTAACCAGTTTTTATCCAGTGCCCCCACTTTTTGTGCATTTCAAATACAGCTAAGTTTTTGCCTGTATTCCTCCTGTAAGGCTTATATACATTGAAAGTGAGGTAAATTTTAATTTAGAATATATAATAATTGCAAAGAACCAACTGGTGGACTTAATGATATCACTAAACATTGGCATCTAAATCCAATGAGGGCAGGAACACCTGGTATCTCAGTTGGTTGAACAGCTGCCTTCAGCTCAGGTCATGATCTCAGGGTCGTGGGATTGAGCCCCACATTTGGGCTCCTTGCTCAGCAGAGAGCCTGCTTCCCCCTCTGCCTCTGCCTTCTGCTCCCCCTGCTTGTGCTCGCGCTCTCTCTCTCTCTCTCTCTGTCAAAAAAATAAATAAATAAAATCTTTAAATTCTATGAGGACAATACAGTTATCTACAGGAAAACCTAGTCCCCTTGCCACTGACTCCTCTAGTGATTTAAGTGAAACTTCCTTCACTGTGTATGGCTTTTTACAAAAAGCGTGAGCGGGTGAGAATATGAATGTCTTATAAAATCTATCACCCCTTTTTGGCTTTTTCCTTTCTCTTTCTTTCTTTCTTTCTTTCTTTCTTTTTTTTATTTATTTAAAGATTTTATTTATTTGACAAGAGAAACACAGCCAGAGAGGGAACACAAGCAGGGGGAGTGAGAGAGGGAGAAGCAGGCTTCTCGCCTAGCAGGGAGCCCGATGTGGGACTTGATTCTGGTCTCCGGGATCATGACCTGAGCCGAAGGCAGTCGCTTAACTGACTGAGCCACCCAGGCGCCCCCCTTTATGGCTTTTTCAAGGGGTAGTTCTAATAGTAGCAAACAGTATTTTTTTTTTTTTTTGTCCTATCCCCAGATTTAGGATATATCTTATCTTCCTCAAATCCCTCTCTTGTATAATAGAGGTCCCTACAGCAGATATGGCTTTATTGATTTAATCTGCTGTAGTATTCCAGAAAAAAAGAGTTGTGCATGCTTGAGTTCCAGGAGAACTCAAAGAGGACTATGGTCTTAAGGCTTTGTGTGGCTTATTTTGGACTCGGAGTTCTGTGATTGGTTCATGGACTCAGAGTTTGTGATTTATTCACAAGCATGGTGGGAGGAAGTTACACAGCCTGTTCTGTGCATGTTCCCTACTATATAGAGTCCTCACTATCATTTGTTCTTTGCTTAATTCCTGTCTGCTTCTCCAGGTGACTCCTGTTGAGGCCTCAACAGTTCATTCTGTTTCATGTTTGACTCATATGTGTTCCAAAAGTGTATCATCTTGTTGAAATAGGTAGAATATCTCTACTCCAGTTTGAGCCATGTTTCGTGATTAGACCAGATGCTGCCTTGGCCTTTCAATATTCTATGTTCAATTTTTCAGAAAAGTTCACTCCTTCACTAAAGTACTCTCTTCCAAATGGGGAGTTGTTTTTCAGTGGGTATGGAGTTGCTGTTATGCAGAATGAGTAAGTTCTAGGGGTGTCCTGTACAACGGAGTGCCTGTAGTTAACAATACTATATTGTGTTTCCAAAAACTTACTCTTGAGAGGGTAGATCTCCTGTTAAGTGTCCAGCCACAAACTGAGAAGAGTAAGGCCGAGGTATAATGCATATGTCTCAACTCATCACGTTGTATACATTAAACATGCACAACTTTTTTTTTTCCCCCATCAGTTATACTTCAATAAAGTGGCTTAAAAAACAAGACAACAATACTCCCTCCCCAGACTGCCGCCAACATCTCAGTACTCAGAAGCCTCTAGTATGGGTTTAGGGAGCTGGGTTGAAAGGGATTTCATTCATCATCAAAGTCCTAGCTTTTCTCCCCAATAGTGCCCCCCAAATCCTCATTCTTATATTTAGGTTAACTCAGTTTTTGCAATCTGAATCCTCAGTGGTAAATTTCTTATATAAGTTTTCAGTTACTCATGCAGATAGACCCATCCAGAAGTCTCATTATAGAACATCAGGCCTCCCTTCTGGAACATAGTAATACAGTGGGATATTTCAAAAATGATGTATGACACAAAGTGAGAGCTCAGAATTTGTCTTTTCATAGATGAAAGGAGATGATAACATTAAAAAAATACCATCTTTGATTTCTATTTAGAAATTCACTCTTCATCCCCATATGAGAGAAGGGTTAGGAATGGTCTCACAGCAGTGGCCTCTTAAAATTAGTGCAGAATTCTAATAATACAGAAAAGGGAATACAGTTTCTGGGAATGGAATAACAGATTGGGACAGAGGCTTCCTGATAACTGAAAATCACGAAAGACCCTGCAAAGTGGGGCTGCATCATTTTATAGTAGTAATAGTAATAATACTGGTTTAAACCTATCTCATTTAATTCTAATAGTAAGACTATTATTATTATTTGCATATTGTAGGTGAAGAAACTTGGAAATAGAGAAATGTAAGTTGCCTCATGTCACACAGCTCAAAAGTAGCGGAGCTGGGTTTTGAACTTGTGTTGACTGGGGACCCACACTACCTGCTTCACCATCATGGTACGCTGTTTCAGGCTTTATGAAGAATGGCATTCTTATGGGAATGATTTTGTAAAGAAATAGGGATTACCTGTTCATATTTTCAAGAATTTCTACACATGTAATCATTATCCAGTTAGGGTTCCAAATGGTCTTCAGACTTTTTAGATTTTCATTCATGACTTTTGTGTATGGGGTTATTCAGCCTACCTGTGCTGGTGGTGACTCTGGCCTAAATGAGCTTCATTAGATGGAAAGCGATTTGCAGGGATGGGTGGGCGATGATGGTGGTGGTGGTGGTGGGCTGATTCCGCGAGGCTGGTGCAGCGTGGCTGTGGGGCCCTTGTGAGGCAAGGCAGGCAATGTTGACAGAGCAAAGCCCTGTAGGGCTATTTTTTTAATTCAAGGACTCAGCTTTGGATACCACCTGCTATAGCAGAGAGTATTTGACATGGTGAGAGAGAGAGAGAGATACGGGAAAAACACACACATATATTTTGAATAAATAGGGTCAGTCTTCCAGGCAGCATTCAGCCCAGCATATATTCTTTTTCTGATCGAGCCAAGGAAGTGTCTGAAATTTTCCATCTAAGGGGAAAGCATCACCCCTTTTTATATGCTGAATTAAAGAGGGCAGTAGCAAAAATCCACTTTTGTTGGACAATGTATAATTGAGACTAAGTTAGACGTAGTATTGGGATTAGGATGTAAAGAATTCAGAAGTGGAAAGGAGTGAAGTTGGAAACTTTGGGTATTACTGCCAGAGTTTTCTCACATGCAAAAGAGGGCAAATACTGTGTCACAGGGTTGTTACGAATATTAGATAAGATAATATTTAAAAAGCTGTGGAGTGCCACTTAAATGGAGGCTATTAACATTAAACATACACATCCTTTTGGTACAGTTTTGCAGTGTTTTTGTTTTTAAATTTACAATTTGTGATCCTTTGAGGATTATTGCTGACAAGAATTCCTCTCTATTAATTCCGCTCAAGAAACTAATGTGTAACCTTTCCTTGCTTTCCCAAATAAAGATGTGCTTGGTTGTTCAGAGCCCTGTCAGAGTTGATCCAACTCTGCTTCTTAGAATCCGTGTCTCTCCCAAACCTCTGCTTTAAAAGGCTTCACTTTCCTAGATCCTTGTAAACAAGACCTCCTTGCCTGTCAGTCTGTCTCCCCCGCCTCCCTCGCCAGCCCCAATCCACAGCTCGGCCACTGTATTTGAAGTTTGGCTTCCATCGATCTTGGAAGGCCGACTTCATCCTCCTGGCTTGTATAGGTCCCGCTCCACTTCTTAGCATAGTTACTCCCTTGGAGTCTCGCTGACATTCTCTGCACATGCCCTGGTCGGTACACCTGTGCAGCTGGGAGCATCACTTCCCCGCTGATACCACTGCCTTTCAGACAAAGTATCAACAAATGGGAGCAGTCTGGACGCTAAAGCCATGTGGAGTAAGTGAGCTCTGTGATTTATTATTATTATTATCATAATTGGAAGGCAAAGCTGTGCTTGATAGTAGAAAGGTGCCTTTCACTTTTGGCTGAAGTTCATTTTTTTGGTAACAACTTTTGTTGGAGTTTCTGCCGGGGAATTGGCTGGCCATTCCTCTCATGCTAGGGTGAGATTCTGTGTATCCCTACAGTAAATCTTTAATAATGAAGCTTTCTTCTCCAGCCAGCATCCCAGGACTATGGCTTACAAATCCTTTTTTCCTCTCAATAACTCCTCTCTTCTCATCTTCAAATTGATTTTTCACCTTACCTTTCATTCCACAAAGAGGATTTCATACACCTGTAAGCTAATTTTTCCACCTCACAATAGACTATTGGCACACAAGTGCTATTTTCAACAATTTTGACCGTAAAAACATCCCATTGTTAGCTAAGATCCTGTTGTCTTCACTTCAGTATATCATAAGGTGTATTGCTAAGCAGGCCATACAACTTTTAGAGGTGCTAATTGGTTATATGTGACCAGTGTGTGAAAGTAAAGGGTAATATATGTCTAGGAACAATCTAGAAGCCCTATGGCTATGGTTCTTTCCTGGGAACCTGTTGCAAATTATGCAAATTATTAAGGTCTACCCAAGATCTAATTTAAAAAAAAATGAAAACCTCCTGATGAAAGGCCCAGTAGTCCCACTTATTTGGTTTGATAAGCCTTCAAGATTACTTAGCTGAAGATTCAAGTTTGAGAACCATTGCCCCATGGGATGAGGCACAGTGAAACTTTCACTGGCTTGTGGTAGCAATGCTTGCTGGAAACTGTTCTATTCTAGATTTGTATGTATCTGCTGAAGAATGTGAAAGTGTGTCAGTCTTTTTTTTTTTTTTTCTTTTTTTTTTTACTGAATAGTCCAGATGTAAGTTTTCTAGCTAATAGGAATGATATATTTTCTTCCATCACAGAACTTTGAAATAAAATTAGTGCTAGTGGCTGTAACAAAGAGCTCCCTTCTCCCCAGTATACCTGGAGGCTGAGTACAATAGGACAGTGTGTATCATAGCCCAAGGACATTTCAGGTCAATAAGTAACCTCTAATTCTCCATTTTTCAGGACTCAGTCTGCTGATATATTTTTAAAAATATTTTACTTATTTATTTGACAGAGAGGTCACAGGTAGGCAGAGAGGCAGGCAGAGAGAGAGAGGAGGAAGCAAACTCCATGCTGAGCAGAGAGCCCAATGTGGGCCTCGATCCCAGGACCCTGAGATCATGACCTGAGCCGAAGGCAGAGGTTTAACCCACTGAGCCACCCAGGTGCCCATATATTTCCGACAATCTCAACATAAGACTTAGAAGTTTGCCCTAGGGGTTCTGTCCATAAAAAATAAGAATGGATCAGCATTATTTTATGGAGAATCTTAGAAGCATTTTGTATCACTTCTGAACATATTCTGTGTAGTAGATCTACTCACAGGAATAAACCTCAGTGTACTTTTAGGAGGTGCGAATTGATTATATATGACCAGTGTGTGAAAGTAAAGGGTAAAATGGTCTAGGAATAATCTAGAAGCTGGGAAATGAACACTGGAGAGTGTGGTCAAGCTGTGTTCTGCAGGAAGAGGAAGAAACGCATTTTGGTAAGTGGCAGTCTCTGCCACAGGTATGCATTTACTCCATGCATCTTCTTTGCTTCATTCATAGGAAAACTTTATTTTTAAGTTATTATATAAGAAGTCTGAAATACAGTTCTCATTCTGTTATCCTCATAATTTTACAAGTGACTTAGAGGCTATGGCCTTGGCAAACAGAAACACCGTGGTGATTATCAAAAGTACCACATGTGCCAGTGGTCAGCTCTCTCTATAATTCTGTACTTTGGATTCCTGATACCTGGTCCTCGATACCTGAACATGAAATTGAATTGATATATATCACACACTGAAACTTATTTCTAGACATCAGGGACAGAATACTCAGAAATAACTGAGTACCAGCTATGTCCAAGACATTGTACTAGATGAATGCTAGACAAAACTTTGTTGCTTGAAACCTCTGTCCTCAAGGATCTCATGCTCTGTTGAAGAGGATAGATATCTTAGATAATTATTAAGTAATGTAATACCTAAGTTGTACATATAAATACATGGATTCAATAAAATAAAATTCATGATGTTGAAGAAATTGATGTCTGTTATTGAAAAATCTTGGAATTAATTTTGTTCCTGTACATATTTTAAAAACCCCTTTCTTACTGAAGTGATTCACTCAAATAAGTTACTAGTATATGTGAGAGCATGATCCAGTGCTCTTTTTTTATTTAAAACACCAGTATATTAAACAGTAATTCTTGAAGGAATTCTACTCTACCAGTTAAACCAAAGAAAAACAACCCTAAGCTAACTAAAATGTAGCTCAGCTAATATTGTTATTTTGGGGGTACCTGGGTGGCTCTTCAGTTAAATATCTGCCTTCAGCTCAGGTCATGATCCCGGAGGCCCGGGGTGGAGCTCCTCATTGGTCTCCTTGCTTAGCAGAAAGCTTGCTTCTCCCTCTCCCTCTGCCATTCCCCCTGCGGCTCTCTCTCTCTCACTCTCTCTCTCTTTCTCTCAAATAAATAAATAAATTTTTTTTAAAAATTTAAAAAAAAAAAAAATAAAAAAAAAAAAAAATAAAATGTAGCTCAGCTACTCCATGCGGGTTAATTTAACTGGATACAGGAGAAAAGAAAGTTTGGGAAGATACCCAAATAGGATTTATAGAGATTCGTGTTGTAAGATTTTTCTCCATTATATGGATGTTGATAAGTTCTCAGAAGAAATTTAT
>PITA01024445.1:0-26262 GCA_004023965.1 Spilogale gracilis
TTTATCGATCTTATTGATTCTTTCAAAGAACCAGCTTCTAGTTTCATTGATGCGTTCTACTGTATCTCTAGTTTCTGATTCATTCATCTCTGCTCTAATCCTTATTATTTCCCGCCTTGTGTGGGGGGTTGGTTTAATTTTTTGTTGATTTTCCAGTTCTTTAAGGTGTAATGAGAGTTGGTGTATTCGGGATTTTTCCTTTTTTTTTGAGTGATGCTTGGATGGCTATGAATTTCCCCCTTAGGACAGCCTTTGCTGTATCCCATAGGTTTTGAATCGATGTATCTTCGACTTGCTGAGATTTTTATTGGGATTGCACTGAATCTAAAGATTAAGTTAGGAAGAACTGACATCTTGGCAATGTTGATCAAGTCTTCCTAACCATGAATGAGGAATACTGGTCCATTTATTCTTTGATTTTTTTCTATCAGAGATTTTTTAAATTATTTATTTATATGACAGAGAGAGAGAGAGAGAGATCACAGGTAGACAGAGAGGCAGGCAGAGAGAGAGATGGAAACAGACTTCCTGCTGAGCAGAGAGCCCAATGTGGGCCCCAATTCCAGGACTCTGAGATCACAACCTGAGCTGAAGGCAGAGGCTCAACCATCTGAGCCACCCAGCTGCCCTTCTATCAGAGATTTTTTTTTGAACAATAAGTCACATTTTTATTGTGAAATATTTCAAACATATGGAAAAGTACACAGAATAATATAACAAATTCATGTACATTAAATATTCTTATTTGGATGTGTTTATATAAATTATTTTCCTTTTTCATAATTCTTTTTTTCCTGTTTTGTTTTTGTCATCTTAACCATTTTTAAATGTAAATTTCAATAACATTAAATATATTTGTGTTATGAAACAAATCTCCAGAACTTTTTCATCTTGTGAATCTGAAACTACATTTTATTGAACAATAACTCTCTCTTTCCTCCTTCTCCCAGTCCCTGGTAACACAATTCTACTTTTTGTTTCTATGAATTTGACAACTTTAGATATCCATATAAGTAGAATATCTTTTTTTTTAAGATTTTTATTTATTTATTTATTTGACAGAGAGAGATCACAAATAGGCAGAGAAGCAGGCAGAGGAAGAAGGGGAAGCATGCTCCCCGCTGAGCAGAGAGTCCAATGTGGGACTCAATCCCAGGAGCCCGAGATCATGACCCAAGCTGAAGGCAGAGGCTTAACCCTCTGAGCTACCCAGGAGCCCCTATAAGTAGAATATCTTGACCAATATTACACTTAACATAATGTCCTTAAGGTTCACCCATGTTAAGCATGTAACGGGATTCCCTTCCTTTTTAAAGCTGAATAGTATTCCACTCATTTTTCTATTCATTCACTGATGGACATTTAGGTTGCATCCTATTTCTTATCTATTATGAATAGTGCTGCTGTGAACATGGGTATGCAAATTTCTCTGAGACCCTGCTTTCTTATATATTTAGAAATTGCTGGATCATATGGTAGTTCTGTTTTTAACTGTTTATAGAAACATCCGTACTGTTTTCCATTGTGGCTATATCATTTAACAATCCCACCAAAAGTGCACAAGGGTTCCAATTTCTTCTCCATATCCTTTTTTTAAATTTTATTTATTTATTTGACAGAGAGAAACACAGCTAGAGAGGAAACACAAGCAGGGGGAGTTAAAGAGGGAGAAGTAGGTTTCCCACCAAACAGGAAGCCTGATGTGGGGCTCGATCCTGGGACTCTGGGATCATGACCTGAGCCAAAGGCAGATGCTTAACGACTGAGCCACCCAAGCGCCCCTCTTCTCCATAACCTTGTCAACACTATTTTCTGGTATGGTGTATGTGTATGTATGTGCATGTGTGTGTGTATCTACAGTAGTTATCTTAATGAGTGTGAAGTGATATCTCATTGTAGTTTCTTTTTTTAAGTGTATAATACCTTTTTCCCAATTTTATGGAGAAACAACTGACATACATCACTGTATAAGTTTAAGGTGTACTACATGATCGTTTGATTTACATATATTGTTAAATAATTATCACAATAGGTTTAGTTAACATCCATCATCTTATATAGATACAATAAAAAGAAAAGAAAAAATTTCTCCTGTGATGAGAACTGTTAAGATCTATTCTCTTAACTTATATATCATACAGCAGTGTTAACTATAGTCATCATGTTGTACATTATATCCTAGTGTTTATCTTATAACTGGAAGTTTGTAGCTTTTGGTCACCTTCCTCCAATCCTCCTCCCACCCCCATGCCACACACCCCCATCTCTGACAGCCATAGATATCTGCACTCTCACTCTCATGTTCAGAGCAGCATTATTTACAATAGTTAAGACACAGGAATAACTTAAATGTCCACTGATGGATGACTGGATAAAGAAGTCAAACACACACACACACACACACACACACACACACACACCATATATAATGAAATATTATTCAGTCATTTACAAATATTTTCTCCCAATCCATTGGTTGTCTTTCTCACTCTGTTGAATGATGCACAAAAGCTTTTAGGTTTCATGTAGTCCCGTTTGTTTATATTTCTTTTTGTTGCCTGTGCATTTGGTGTCATATCCAAGAAATCACTGCCAAGTACAATGTCATATAGCTTTTTTCCTATTTTTTTTTAAGATTTTATTTATTTGACAGAGAGAAACACAGCCAGAGAGGGAACACAAGCAGGGGGAGTGAGAGAGGGAAAAGCAGGCTTCCCATCGAGCAGGGAGCCCGATGTGGGACTCGATCCCAGGTCTCCGGGATCATGACCTGAGCCGAAGGCATTGGCTTAACTAACTGAGCCACCCAGGCGCCCCCTTTCCTATTTTTTTTCTAGGAGTTTTGTCATTTGGGGTTTTGCATTTAGGTCTTTAATCCATTTTGAATTAATAATTGCATATGGTATAAGACAAAGACCAACTTCATTCTTTTGCATGTGGATATCCAATTCTTCAGATGTCATTTGTTGAAAACACTGCCTTTTCCCCATTGAGTGGTCTTAGTACTCTTACTGAAGATCATTTGACCATATATATTGGGCTCTCAATTCTATTCCATCAGTCTATTTGTTGGTCTTTATGCTAGTATGGCACTGTTTTGATTACCTTTGTTTTGGCTTTATAATATGCTTTGAAACCAAAAAATATGAGTCCTCCAACTTTGTTCTTCTTTTTCTTTTTCTTTTTTTTTTTTTAAGATTTTATTTATTTGACAAAGAGAAACACAGCCAGAGAGGGAACACAAGCAGGGGGAGTGAGAGAGGGAGAAGCAGGCTTCCCATCGAGCAGGGAGCCTGATGTGGGACTCGATCCCGGGTCTCCGGGATCATGACCTGAGCCAAAGGCAGTCACTCAACCAACTGAGCCACCCAGGCGCCCTGTTCTTCTTTTTCAAAATTGTTTTGGCTATCCGGGGTCCCTTGAGATCCCAAATAAATTTTACAATGAGTTTTTCTCTGTCTGCAAAAAAAACGCCTTTGGGTTTTGGTTTGAATAGCATTGAATCTGTAGATAGCTTTGGGTGGTATGAACATCTTAACAATAGTAAGTCTCCCAATCCATGAACATGGAATATTTTTCCATTCATTTGTCTTCAATTTTTTTGTCTTCAATTTCGTAGTTTTCAGTGTATAAGTCTTTCATCTTCTTGGTTAAGTTTGTTCTTAAGTATATTATTCTTTTTGATCATATTGTAAATGAAATTATTTTTCTTAATTTCCCTCTTGAGTATTTGTTAGTATATAGAAATGTAAATTATTTTTGTGTTCTGATTTTGTATCTTATAATTTTGTTGAATTCAGGTATTCTACTTTCCTCAGTTTTATAATTTTCCTTATATAGATCTTGTACCTATTTTGTTAGTCATTTTGGACAATGATCTTACTTCAATTTGGCTTCTATTCTTCCTTTTATTCATTTTTTAAAAGATTTTATTTGAGAGAGTGCATGAGCAGAGGGAATGGACAAAGAGAAAAGGAGAAGGACAAGCAGACTCCCTGCTGAGCATAGAGCCCAACTTAGCTAGGGGCTTAATCCCCAGACCTGGAGATCACGACCTGAGCCAGTCTGATGCTTAACCTACTAGTCACCCAGGGACCCCTAGTCTTCCATTTATTTTATAATCATTATAAACATATTTATTGTACAACTTGTTTCAAACTGTTGCATTATTTCTAGTTCTTAGGGTGCTAATTCTGTTGACTGCATCAGCTGACTTTTCCTCAGAAAGGCTTTTTTCTTTTTGTGGTTGGTAATGTTTTTCTATTCCATTTTCAGAGGAGTTTATTCATTCTACAGTAATCATAGTTGCTTTGGATTGTGAGAGTATGGAAAATACCTATTTTCAAGCTTGCTTTTACAAACATGTTTCTCCCAGTGGTATCAGTGTCTCTGGACTGTTTCTTCGATTATGACTCCTACAGCATGCAGGCAGAATAAATCTGGGTATCAAACATACTTAAAACAAACTTAAGATTTAATTTCCTAGACAGATGGCAGGCTTCTGTGCCATGTATCTGGGTCTGAGTGTTTTTCTAGCCTGTGAATATATAAACTCCTAAGTCCGAGTGTCTGAATAGGGGCATTAATTCCAGCTTTCCTACCTTGTGTAGGCCTGTTAGTCAAAACCTCTTACCTCTACAGGAGCATTAAGAACCCAAACCCTGGGGCACCTGGATGGCTCAGTTGGTTGAGCAACTGCCTTCGGCTCAGGTCATGATCCCGGAGATCCAGGATTGAGTCCCACATCGGGTTCCCCGCTCAGCGGCTTCTCCCTCTCTCACTCCCGCTGCTTGTGTTCCCTCTCTGGCTGTGTTTCTCTCTGTCAAATAAATAAACTCTTTAAAAAAAAAAAAAAAAGGAACCCAAACCCTGTTCATAAGTCTTCTGAGCCTGCGTAAGTCAACCTTTTTCATACGAGCAATGGGGCCAGCAGTGCAGCTGGTTCACAGGCACTGAAATCCTACTTGCTGCTCTTTCATTGACACAAAGTAATTTATGTGGCCTGATCTGAAAGCTTCAGAGCAGCAACACAGCCCAAAGCATTTTCCCCAGTCAGGGACCTAAAATTCTATCACTGAAGATTAATTCCTGTGAGATAAGCATTGCCCTCTTCTTTTTACATAGACAATATTCTAAACACTTGTTTTGTTTAGATTTTTTAGACAGTTACACTTGTCTTGGTGACAGTACCTCTGGGGACATTTTTCAGAATAATGTTGGCACACATCTACTAAAATATACTGTCACTCTCTACACTCATTTTCTTAGTAAGATCAATAAATTCACATATCAGTGTAAATGACAGAAGAGGCATTTCACAAATTATCAAGACACAAGCACTGAGAAGTGCTTTTTTTAAAAAATATTTTATTTATGTATTTGACAGAGAGACACAGGGGAACACAAGCAGGGAGAGTGAGATAGGGAGAAGCAGGCTTCCCGCCGAGCAGAAAGCCTGACGCGGGGCTCAATCCCGCATTTCTGGGATCATGACCTGAGCCAAAGGCAGTTGCCCAACCAACTGAGCCACCCACGTGCCCCGAGAAATGTTTTTTAACAAAATTAAAATAATCATTGTTCCTAATAGGGAGATAGCATATATTTCTTGGTTTGTGTCTATATAGCAATACTTCCTCCTATAATTTTTGGTTACAGAATTCTTCTTTTTTGGAATAACCTACTCATGTATTTTGGTAGAGATGATGTTGGAGAAGTAAAGGGTTGGCCATTGACTTCATTTGGTCCATGAATGGGCTTTCCTGCTGGAGCTACTAGGGAAGATGATCACTTTTCAGTGAGGGTTTTTTTTTTTTTAAAGATCTTATTTATTTATTTGACAGATAGAGAGAGATCACATGTAGGCAGAGAGGCAGGCAGAGAGAGAGGAGGGAGCAGGCCCCTGCTGAGCAGAGAGCCTGATGTGGGCTTCGATCCCAAGACCCTGAGATCATGGCCTGAGCTGAAAGCAGAGGTTTAACCCACTGAGCCACCCAGGCACCCTTCAGTGAGGTTTGATAAGGTAGGAGGATTTGAGTCTGTGGTTGCCTGCTGCCATTTTTATTCCCACATGGAGAGAACTTCATAAAGATTGACACAGGAGAGACAAGTAAGCCAAGGAATGGAAAGAAAATGCAATAGAGACCACTATGTGTTTACTGAAACCTGTTCCCCCTATCTCTGATCACAGTTAAATTATATTTCTCTGTCTCCCTTACAGATGATTATAGCTATGCAACTAAACTCTGGCCAGTGGCAGTGATCCTCTATGGTCTCCCCCACTTCCACTCCTATCTGTTGGCTAGATGTAAGTCCAGCAGAGGTCTCAGATGCCCTAGAAGTAGCAGGCTAGAAGATGAAATGGGCTTGAAGCCCTAAATTACCACATGGAAGGCTACCCATGGAACATGCTCATTAAAGCTATTATGTGTAAAGAAATAAACTTCTATTGTATTGAGCTACTGAAATTTGGGAGTTGTTTATAACAGCATTTAGCCTACCCTGATTAATAGAGAAATGCAGAGCCCTAGTGACCTTGTTTGAATCCATAGAGCCATATAGGCTTGACGCTAGCTACTCCTCTGGGAAATCTTTTTGCTTAAATCAGTTTGAATTGGGTTTCAGTTTCTTTCAATGAAAAGACTTCTAACACAGGAGGAAATATGTAAAAAAAAAAAAAATCAATAATACCTGAGAGTAACTGAGTTACTTACAAAATCATTTTGCTTTCTAAGAAGAACTAGAACAATATTTATTTTATTTATTTATTTATTTATTTATTTATTATTTTTATATATTTATTTGACAGAGAGAAACATAGCTAGAGAGGGAACACAAGCAGGGGGAGTGAGAGAGGGAGAAGCAGGCTTCCTCCCAAGCAGGGAGCCCAATGAGGGGCTTGATCCCAGAACCCTGGGATCATGACCTGAGCCGAAGGCAGATGCTTAACGACTGAGCCACCCAGGTGCCCCTAGAATAATATTTAATTCTAAGTGCTTGAGAGTGCTTCAAGTATTTCTTGGCTCATATAAACCAAAAAATTTTTCCTCTAACTCAGATAATAATTTTAATAATAGTTACATTGTAAGGGTACCTGGCTGACTCAATTGATTGAACATGGGATCCTTGATCTCAGGGTCATGAGTTCAAGCCCGCCATTGAGGGTACAGTTTACTTTTTTAAAAAAAGTTATATTCTTAGGTGATGAGGATTAAGTAGTGCACTTACTGTGATGAGCATCAGGGGCTGTATGGAAGTACTGAGTCACAATATTGTACACCTGGATACAATATTATTCCATATATTAACAAACTAGAATTAAAATAAAAACTTTAAAAAAAGATGCATTGTTAAATGTTGAAATAATATGCAATAATGGGTGGGCTCAGTCCTTAAGCATCTGCCTTCAGCTCAGGTCATGATCCCAAAGCCCTGGAATCCAGCCCTGCATCGGGCTGCTCCCTGCTCTGCAGGAAGCTTTCTTCTCCCTCTCTCACTCCTGCTGCTTGTGTTCCCTCTCTGGCTGTGTTTTTCTCTGTCAAATAAATAAATAAAATCTTAAAAAAAAAAAGAATATGCAATAGACTTTTTTCCCTTCAATCATTAATATATAATATTCTAGTCATAATTTATCATGAAGACAGAAAAGTCAGTATGTGAGAATGCAAAGATAAGCCAGGCCTCATAAATTTTTACCTTTAGATCAGAAAGTAAGAAACAAAAAGGAGTTAGAGATCATCTTATCTCTTTCATTCTACAGATGAGAACATTACGGTCCAGAGAGGTGAAAGTATTTTCCCAAGTTTACACAGTAAGTAGCAAATAGTGAAACCAAAGTTAGAACTCAGATATTTTATGAAAGAGAGGAAGAGAATGAAAGTACAGGAGAGAGTGGACATCACTGATAAAGCAAGGAACCTATGGTAGGAGGAGGAAATGAGATCTAGGGTACAAGTAGAAGAATAATCCTTAGATTTAAGAATGAATATACCTTACATTCAAACTAGAAGAAAAGTATGGGTGTGAATATAGATTAACTTTTAGTGGGTTTAAGAAGTTGCATTTACAATAAATATTTTTTATTGATTTATTACATTGTTTCTCTGATCTCCATTAAGAAGGGGACTATGTAAATATCAAGTATGTGCTCTTGAAAGGGAGAGGGCATCAGGTAGCCAGGAAGAGAGGGCCACAGGCAAAATCCCAGAGTTGTGGACAATGAATTCTGCCAACTTCACAGTTTAGCTGAGGTCCATTCCCAATAACAAAAAGTCCAGGAATTAAAATTAGGCCAAGAAAACTTTAAAAACTATTCAAATGGACAGATTGACCCAGCACATGAGAATGGGGTTTATAGAGTAAATGTGTCCCTTGGGATGAAATAGGGAGGGTACTATAAACAGAGACAAGTCCTACCAACAGCCAGACAGCTGGTAACAAAGGCCAGGCTGCACAAAGGTCTTTCTGGCTGCCCTTTTACACAGAAGTAAGAAAACCATACATCTCTGTTGGGTGTGAGAGTGATCTGGCTACAGCATCTGTCATTCCATTGATTGCCAGGCTGGCTTCATTAGTTCTGGCTGGCTAGGCTAGGATCTCCTTTCTCCCTTACCTTCCCATGTGTGTCTCTTCCCAAGCTGCATGCTCTGTCAAACAGAGCCTGCTTCTCTAGCAGGGTGGATCATTCTCCAGAGAAGAGTATACTTATTATCGGAGAATAACCCAACTTCATTCAAGAGCCCCTAAATAATCTCTTAGTTCTAACTTTTTTTTTCACCCTAAAGAATTATCTCTAGTGCCAACAGCACCCAGAGTGACTAAGGCCTCACCGGAGAAGAGGTTCTAGCTCTGGAATGAAAGATTCAATAAGGGGAATCCAAAGACTTTCACACTTTCATCTAGAATGAGAAGTCCAAAAAATTAAGGACATGGTACAAACAACTGTTATGAGGACGTTGATATGATGGGGAGGCAACACAGCCTCATGGGCTTTAAGATCATTACATGTGTCTCAGATGCTCTTGTCCTCAGACTTTCCTGACTCCAGTTACCATCTATGCTATACTAATGATTTCCTGTCCAGAACTCATTCTAGAACTCCTGACTCTCATACCCATCTGTGGGTAAGACTTCTACTTTACTATCCCATAGGCTCAAAAAATATCTGTTTGGCATCTACTAAGTGACAAGTAATGTCTCAGTATGAACTTATTCTCTTCATTCTCCTGAAAGGAAAACTGGACAAAACCTTGGGACTTACACCAGCATTTCCATTGGACTGAAGTTCGAAGCATCCACAGGGTGTCCCAAGCATATTTACCTCTACTTCATTTAATGATCACACTAGTCCAGTAAAATAAGAATCATTTAAAAGGTAAGAAAACAGGTATATAAAATGCATGTTTCCTAAATTTTTAGGTTTCAAAGGCATTTTAAAAAATATTAGGAGGAGTTACACAGGTTTACTATTTGTTTTGTTTTATTTTTGGCAAAGAGGAATGCTGAAAAAAACATTTACTCTAATTTCATAAAAGATAGGACTACATTACATGGAGGAAACTTAAATGCAAATTACTAAGAACCCAATTTGAAGAACTACATACTGTATGATTCTAACTACATGCAAATCTGGAAAAGATAAAAACTACAAAGATAGTAAAAAGATTAGTGGTTGCAGGGAGGGGAAGAGAGAAAAGATGAATAGACGGAACATGGAGGACTTTCAGGGCTATGAAACTACTCTGTATGATACTAATGGTGGATATATATCATAATACATTTGTCCAAACCACAGAATATAAAGACCGAGAGAGAATTTTAATGTAAACTATGGACTTTGGGTGATAATAATGTATCAGTATAGGTTAATCAACTGTAACAAATGTATCACTCTGGTGGGGGATGTTTATAATGGGAGAGGGAGTGCAAGTTGGGGAGCAGGGTTATGTGGGAAATCTTTGTACCTTCCTCTTAATTTTGATATGAACCTAAAATTGCTGTTAAAGAATTTTCTTTAAAAAGAAAAGTTCCATTTAAATATATATGTATGTGAAAGAACATAAACAGTTCTTTTGATTCTATAAATTTAACTTTATGAAAAATTTGTATTGTCCTTTCTTTTCTCATTTTTCTGACAACCAATAAAAGCCTTGTCACAGGCCCCAAATTTGGGGACCACTCATTTGAGTTACTTGCCCAGTAACTGGACTGCTCCTGGATTAAGTGATAACTTCCTGGATTAATGATAACTAGCTACAAGGACTTCCTTGTATTTGCATAAAGAGCCAGGTTACATCTCTCTTCTCCCACCATCTTCCAGATGCCCTATGTTAGGCAAATTAAATTATGTTGCCTTTCCTTAACATGTGTAAAACAGAGCAGCTCCGGTTTTACCTTAAGGGAGCTTTAGCTCATTCAATGGGGTTGCTTTATATTAAGAAAGAAAGAATGATTATCTGTGCCCTTTCCAGAAAAAGCTAACTTTTGGAATATTCCTGTTTCGTTAAAGATAGAATAATAATTTTTGGAGAAAATATCATTTTGTCATAACCATATTTTGTGAAGCTTATAAGTTTATTCACAGTATTACCTGAATAAATCAGAAATTAGTGGACCAGGGCTTGAAATTTTAATTTCAAGTAAAGTTTTAGAGTAAACACAGTAATAATTTTCAAATTATAAACTAATAAAATCTTCCAATTTTTCAGAAACAAAAAAAAGTCTTATATGTACTTTCTAACATTGAAAGAAACTGATATTCTTTTTAAAACTATAACTAAATTTGCAAATTAAACACTACCCACTATCTCCTGATGCCTAGAAGTCCTTAAGGAAATCAAATAATACTGCTTGCTAGACCTAGGATCATTAACATTAAAATATATATAATTTAGTATTTGGAGTGACAGGTATATTACGCAATTAAGTTTTTAGTAATAAAATACCATTCAGGGAAGAAAGCAAGGCCAAAATCAGCAATCAAGGTGAAATAGATAGAAAGGTAGAAAGAAAACTATAAGTAGTGCTGTAATTAATGTATTTGGAGTTGTGATTATTTTGATGATTATATTACATTTTTGGTCAAATTAAAACACCTTAGAAAAACAATATTAGGTTTAATCAAATAAAATTTTTGTAGGTCAAAAAGTGATCAAACATTACAGTTTCATTTTTTTAAGATTTTATTTATTTATTTGACACAGAGAGAGATCACAAGTAGGCAGAGAGGCAGGCAGAGAGAGAGGAGGAAGCAGGCTCCCTGCCAAGCAAAGAACCCGATGCGGGCCTCGATCCCAGGACCCTGAGATCATGACCTGAGCCGAAGGCAGAGGCTCAACCCACTGTGTCACCTAGGTGCCCAACTATCACAATTTCATATGGTTCAAGCTAATATCTCATAGTCCTTAGCGTATTTTAATCAGGTTTTTAGAAAACAAACTGTTTTTTATGCAGAAAATTAAGGTCCTGTAGCTTGGCTTTTGCCAGATATAACAAGGGAATCAACTAATAAAATATAACTTAATAGAACATGAATTATTAATTATGCTAACTCGACAGCACTCAGTGAGCATTTACCACATTACAGGAAAGTTACGGAAGCATGTGGGGGGGGGCAAGGTGGGGCTTGGGGTGGGAGCGAGAGCCTGCTTTATAGATATTTGGACATTTGAAGCTTGCCAAGCAGACAGGGTTTTTTTTGTTTGGTTGGTTTTGAATTTTTTTTAAGATATTTATTTATTTATTTGTTTGTTTGTTTATCAGAGAGAGAAAGAGAGTGAGCAAGCACAAGCAGAGGGAGCGGCAGGCAGAAGGAGAAGCAGGCTCCTCACTGAGCAAGGAGCCCCATGCAGGACTCCACCCCAGAACCCTGGGATCATGACCTGAGCCCAAGGCAGATGCTTAACTATGTGAGCCACCCAGGCATCCCCAAAGCAGAGAGTTTGACTTTGGAAAGGCACAGAGAAAGATATAAAACTACCTCTTTCTGGTTTTTACCTCTATTGTCAAAGTGAAGTATTTGTTTTCTGTTATCAACAGAAACTGGTTAATGAAGATGTGTTAACGTAATCAAGTCAATATATGAATTTCCAGCAAAGCCAAGCTTAGCCAGTAGTTTCATAGGCCAGTATCAACCAACAACCACTTTCTGTCAAAGACTTCAGGTGAGTGAAGTCTCATGAACTGACAATATATGAGCTTTAATAATAAATCCGCTAATTCTTTTTTCCCTTCCTATCTTGTCAATATTACATTCCCATTCTGGCAAACAATAAGCCCCCAACAAATATTTGTTGAATTAACTATTTAGCTGATGTTGGGGGTTCTTGATTATAGCATAATGATTCCTGTCAGATAAAATAAGTTCACCGTTTTTCTTTAGTATACATAAACCTTTTAACAAACAGTGTAAGTCACCAGAAATTCATCAAATCTAACATCTTTCCCTACCAAATAATACCAATACCTCTTAACCAGATATTTTTAAGAATTAAATCCATATAAAGTATTAAACTAACAAGGATTAGCAAATTATTTTAAATATTTAAATATTCTTTCATAGAAACATCCTAATTTGTATGTATATCTTTTATGTTAGAAATATAATCAGAGGGGCGCCTGGGTGGCTCAGTTGGTTAAGCGACTGCCTTCGGCTCAGGTCATGATCCTGGAGACCTGCGATGGAGCCCTGCATTGGGCTCCCTGCTCAGCCAGAAGCCTGCTTCTCCCTCTTTCACTCCCCCTGCTTGTGCTCCCTCTCTGGCTGTGTTTCTCTTTGTCAAATAAATTTTTTAAAAATCTTAAAAAAAAAAAGAAAGAAGGAAATATAATCAGAGCTATGTGTATACAAAAACTCTGTTTTCTTTTATTGCCTACAATATAATACAATGTGGCTAGTTCATAAAATTGCTGTAAGAATTAATGAGTTATACAAGAAAAGAATTTTAAGTACAAAGGAGCCTATTCTAAGTGAAAATATTATTACAACAATTCTACCTCCTTGTCCAGTTATAATACACAAAAATCATTTTATAAGTTTACTTGTATATCAACTTTCAAATAGCCTGGTTAAAAAATGTTTTAATCTATATTTTAGGCAAAAAAGGAGATTTAATTTTAACATGTTATCAAATGATTGAAAATAAAAGCACTGTCAATTTAAGTATTTCAACTGTCCGGGTTCTATAGACCAGACAATAATTTTAAATAATAGTTACACTGTTAATTGTTGAAATAATATATAATAGTCTTTTTTCTCCTCAATCATTAAAATCTTATATAATATTCCAATAATAATTTATCACCAAGACAGATATTTTTCTAAGTAATGTATCACCGAGCCACATTTTGTTTCTGGTGTCATCTGCCGAAATCAATCCATGTTATAAAATGGCTAAAAACTTGATAAACTTTGGAATGAAGTTCACTGACATGATACTAAAAATAGACCCCTTTTAATTTTTTCAACAAATTTAATATGAACATGATAATAGAAATACATTAGGATAATAGAAATTCACCCTACATTAGTTTTTAATGAATCTTAGATATCACAATTCTTTCATATTCCAAGTTTTAGTCTTCAAAAATAATAACTACCATCTCTTGAACAGTTACAACATGCACAATACTATGCTAAGCACTTTGTATGCTTTACTCCACAAAATCCTCCCAACAACCTTATGCAGTACTATACATATTAATTAGTGTCCCCATTTTATAGAAATGGAAACTGAGACTCAGAGGGTTAAGATATTCGTTGTGAACATAAGAACCAAAATTTGAATACCTCATGTCTACTTCACTACAAACCCCATAGTCTTAACCAATCATCCAATTTTAAGAAAACAAAGTCCTAGTTATAGAGAAATGGAAGTCAACAAATTTGAAATACAAAGTTAGGCTAGATATGAAAAAAGACATTACTGATTGCTGAAGACAGGATGAATGTTAACTATACTAGGAGTCTCAAGAATATATTTACAAAATAAGTGAGATAAATGAAAATTCATTTTTAATAAATCCATTTCTTTTGGGAATATTGTTAAGATGACTGCAGAGAATAGTCCTTTTCAGAGTTTCCTGATTAACATGCTTTTCATTCTAGACTTAAAATTCAATGTCTTTTAATCCTCATGTTTTCACACCTGTGTACTGGTTTCATTAAATAACGTACATACTTTTTTTAAGCATTTGTTAACAAGTTATCAAATATTCATGAAGAAATAAGGTATACCTTCTTAAACTTTCATTTCTCCTCCATGAGAAATTAAGTGATTTTCACATGATCAAAAAAATTCATGACACACAATTAAAAACAAACAGGAGTCACATTTTATAAGGCAGCCATTACATTCATGTAGTACCAGTGTAACTGAAAGACGGAAGACATTTCATTTGTTAGTAACACAGAATTTCTTCCAGTGGGTTTCCTAGAGCTCATTAGATATTCCCTGGCTGATTCTCCTAAGTAATTAGATTTTAACAGGATTTTCAACAGATCAGAGCAATCTCTGTGGGTGCCAATAGAAGAGTCCCCCTCTGGCCTTACCAGCAGGGCAGAGCAGATAACATCCAGACTAGGAGTTAATAGGACAATTACTGGCCTCTTTTAAATGAGTTACATTAATGCACTTAAGCTAAATGGTTCTGCATATGATTAAATATTAACATCTGCAAAATATGAAAGCATGATATGCAATCAAGTTTTGTTGTTTTAATTTCCCCAAAGAAAGATTTCAATTGTTTATATAAATGTCTTTAAATAGTATGTATTAAGCACTTTTAGGATATACTAATAGAAAGCCAGAAACTATCCTCACTTAAGAGTCCTAAAATATATGGACTTTAAGAATGACACTTCTGGCTGTGATGGAGCAACTAAAAAAACAGACAAATATATGAAATAGTAGTTTTCAGACATTGGCAAACAGGCAGTGCAGGACAATTGTCTCTGAGAGAAAGGGAAATAAAAGAAGTTGTCTCCCTGCATTGACAGAGTTGAGAATTTGGGGAAGCCAAAGTTGCTAGAATACCCAGGAGGAGAGACTACCAGGGTACCAAGGAAGAGAGTTCTGTAGATCTGCAGAGGGCACCCTTCAAGTCTCATGCTGAGTGTTGATTAACACATGCATAAGATGAAACTATTCAAGCCTGAAAAAAGAACCAGGGGAAAAAGAGCAGGTGGAACAATTGTCAGAGCTCACACAGGGCTAGGGATATTCTCACAGCCAGAGTCAAAACAAAACAGAACAAACACTTTATAATACATAAGGCAACAGGTAGAGAATCCAGAAGGATATTGTCTCAGAAGTAGGGGCAAATTAGCTCTAGACATAAAGTTACTCTGGTGTCACTTAACAAAACTTAAAGGCAAATCACGAAAGGATCAACTTATTTCCAAGTTATTTGAATGCCCAGAACAACGTTCAAAAATCTTTATAAGAATACAAAAGAATCAAGTGCTTAAACAACATAAAATTCACAATGTCTAACACCCAAAATCATTAAGTCATGAAAAGACCATGGAAGATATAAAAATGACCAAATCAAAATTCTGAAGATGAAGAATACACTGGATAGGATCAAGAGTATTTTGACATTGCAGACTAAAAAAAAAAAGTGGACAGTGAGTTGTGAGACAGTGAGATGTGGGACAACTTCAAACAGCTTAATTGAGTAACTGGGAGTCATAGGAGAAAAGAGGAAGAAGGGATGAGGAAAACTATTTGAAGAAATAATGACCAAGAATTTTCCAATTTTGATGGAAATTATATACCCCCCCAAAAATTAAGCTATACCAAGGTTCATCATAAATCAAATAGTCTAAAATGTACCTTTAAATACATTGAAGATACATTTTAAATGTCTCTAGCAGAAACCAAAAATATTGGTCCAGATCTGATCCAAAATCAGTCTCATGTTTGGTTCCTATAACACTGGCTCAGAAGATTTTTCTAAGAGTAATTTTCAATCTAACGCAAGTAGTCAATTTTTTTAAAAAGATTTTCTTTATAAAGGTGCCTGGGTGGCTCAGTGGGTTAAAGCGTCTGCCTTCGGCTCAGGTCATGATCTCAGGGTCCTAGGATCTAGCCCCACATTGGCTCTGCTCAGCAGGGAGTCTGCTTCCCCCCTCTGCTTGCCTCTCTGCCTACCTGTGATATCTCTCTCTCTCTCTGTGTCAAATAAATAAATAAAATCTTTTAAAAATACATTTTATTTATTTATTTGACAGAGAGAGATCACAAGCAGGCAGAGAGGCAGGCAGAGAGAGGAAGAAGCAGACTCCCCACTGAGCGGAGAACCCGATGAGGGCCTCCATCTCAGGATCCTAGGATCCTTTTTTCTTTTTAAAGATTTTATTTATTTATTTGACAGAGAGAGAGATCACAAGTAGGCAGAGAGGCAGGCAGAGAGAGAGGAAGAGGCAGGCTCCCTGCTGAGCAGAGAGCCCCATGTGGGCCTCGATCCTAGGACCCTGAGATCATGACCTGAGCGGAAGGCAGAGGCTTTAACCCACTGAGTCACTCAGGCACTCGCAAATAGTCAATTTTATCTCTAAGTATGAGAAATATTTCAGAAATTTTATAATGAATTTTATTCTTTACTTATTGACTTCTTAAAGAAATGTTTCCTTCCTTTCCTCAGCTGCCTTTAAGTGTTAGGTCCTGCCCAGGAAGCTAAAGCCCAGTAGGGATAAGGCTCTCACTTTATCCATACTGCCAGCACCTCACCTGGCAGTGCCTGCTCGGCCCTCACATGAACCAGGGCCTCTATCTTGGAGCTCATTTGCATCTACTCATCCCTCAGCCTACAGGATGATGAAGTGGGTTCACAGAGACTAAGATCAATTCTTCATTAAAGCAGCCAATGTAAATGTTAAGCCTTTCTGACTAGGGTTGTTTGCAAAGGTCCTGGCCTATGTGAACATCAGGAGGCTCATCTGCAATGTAGGGGCTGTGGACTTTCCCCAGCAAGAGATCCTGCTCCCTCCACCACAGTTACCCCAGCTGAGAAGAAAGAACAATCAGAGGAGTCTGATGATGACACATGCTTTGTACTTTTTGACTAAACCTCTTTTGCAAACTGTTCAGTGAAAAGCTGAACTCTTAAACTAAAAATAAATGGGGGCACCTGGGTGGCTCAGTCCGTTAAGTGGTCAACTCTTGGTTTCCACTCAGATGATGATCTAAGGGCTGTGAGATCCAGCAGCCATGGAACTCCAGGCTTGAGGGGAGTCCGCTTGGAGAATCCCTCTTCCCCACCCCAACTAATTAATAAATAAATCTTTAAAAAAATAAAAACAGGGGCACCTGGATGGCTCAGTTGGTTGGGCAACTGCCTTTGGCTCAGGTCATGATCCCGGAGACCAGGGATCAAGCCCCACATCAGGCTCCCTGCTCAGCCGGAAGCCTGGTTCTTCCTCTCTCTCTCCCTGTTTGTGTTCCCTCTCTCGCTGTGTTTCTCTCTGTCAAATAAATAAATAAAATCTTAAAAAATAAAAAATAAAACTAAATGCTTCCTATTCTCATTCTCATTATAAAGTTACCTAGCTTTAAACTCCAAACATTACTATAAAATACCAAACTAGGCCCCAGCAAGTGCAGAGGCAGGAGCCTGAACCAGACAAATAAGTGCTGGTAAGCACTGACTCTGTCCTGTAATTGGCTTTTATTCGCTTGGATAAAATAGGGCACAGTAAGAGGATCTTCCCACTTACCAGGTCCTTACAAAATCACCATGGCCTTCGTGGCAAATTCAGGTCTTCATGATCCACAGAGAAATGGGGCTTGTGTACACACAGTGTCCTTACAAAGAGATGCTAACCAGGTGGAACTTTTTCTTCCAAGAGAATCAAGCAAGGTTAGATCAGGAGGAAAAATTTCCTGACACTAGCATGGATTAAAAACACAAAGAGATTAGAATGTTTCTGGAAGTTGTAAACTTCAAGTACTATTCTGACTATATAATATGGATATATATTTCCAGTAAAATATGACATACACTTGACCTATTTTTTCTATAAGTCTGGGAACACTTGATTGGTTTAAATAATACTTGAATTGTTCAGGCTTAGTCCCAAGCTCCATATCACTCTCAAACAACAAAGCTTGGTGCATGTCTACAGGCCTCAAAATGTGGTAATATTCAGATAGCTTTTTTGTGTTGAACTTTAGCTCTATTTGTTCATTCACAAGTTTATTTCTGTAATTCTCCTTCATGGAGTTTTCAAATGTCTGTGTCTTGCTTTATGTACTCGAAGTATTCTAGAGATTTTAGGTTGAAAGAAAACTTTTTAAAATTTTTATTACACTTGAAGGGAATATGGAGAACTTGTTATCTAAAAGAATTCCTTGGGGTGCCTCAGATCATTAAGCAACCAAATAAGCATTTGGCTCAGGTCATGATCTCAAGCCCCACAGCGGGCTCCCAGCTGAACAGGGAGTCTGCTTCTCCCTCTCCTACCTCTCTCCCTGCTTGTTCTCTCCCTGTCTCTCTCCCTCTCAAATGAATAAATAAAATCTTTAATAAAATAAAATAATTCTTTGAGTATATTGATCATTTTCTGAACTTTTTGTCTAAATCTGAGTTTTATACACCAAATTTACTTAACATTAGCTACGCAAAAATAAAGATCTCACAAAGATACATAGAGAGCAAAAGTCAATCAATTTTAGAAAATGTGTTGAGTCAACCTGAGGAAAGAGATTATATTAGTCATACTGAGACCCACAGGAAAACCAGCATTTGCAAAGACATTAAAGAAATCAAACAATTGGCTTAAATGAATTATAGTGGAATCCATTTTCCCTTTTCTTTCCCTTTTGTGAGATTTTTCAGGCCTGTTTTATACTATAAACTTGAAATACTTCAGTAGTAAGCATATTTATGGTTGGTCCAGTGGACATTTACATATGTTCTACTAAAATTGAGCATTAGGGGCGCCTGGGTGGCTCAGTTGGTTAAGCGACTGTCTTCGGCTCAGGTCATTATCCTGGAGACCGGAGATCGAGCCCCACATCGGGCTCCCTGCTCGGCAGGAAGCCTGCTTCTCCCTCTCTCACTCCCCCTGCTTGTGTTCCCTCCCTCGCTATGTTTCTCTCTGTCAAATAAATAAATAAAATCTTTTAAAAAAATAAAATAAAATAAAATAGAGCATTAATGTAAGAAAAAGCAAGGGTAATACACATGAAAGAGGAAAAGGGTAATATTCCTATGCCTAACTGCATGATTTTTTTTTAAGATTTTATTTATTTATTTGACAGAGAGAGATTACAAATAGGCAGAGAGGCAGGCAGAGAAAGAGGTGGAAGCAGGCTCCCCGCTGAGCAGAGAGCCCCATGTGGGACTCGATTCCAGGATCCTGAGATCATGACCTAAGCTGAAGGCAGAGGCTTAACTCTCTGAGCCACCCAGGCACCCTACATGGTTTTTTTTTAACCTTGACTTTTTATTTATTTGTTTGTTTGTTTGTTTGTTTGTTTTTGACAGAGAGGGACACAGTGAGAGAGGGAACACAAGCAGGGGGAGTAGGAGAGGGAAAAGCAGTCTTCCCACTGAACAGGGAGCCCAAAATGGGGCTCTAACCCAGGACCCTGGGATCATGACCTCAGCTGAAGGCAAATGCTTCACTACTGAGCTACCCAGGTGCCCCATAACTGCATGATTTTTTAGATACCGGAAAGCAGAACTAAAATCTACGAGTTGAGGGGTGCCTGGATGGCTCAGAGGCTTAAGCCTCTGCCTTCAGCTCAGGTCATGATCTCAGGGTCCTGGGGTTGAGTCCCACATCAGGATCTCTGCTCAGCGGGGGCCTGCTTCCCCCTTTCTCTGCCTGCCTCTCTGCCTATTTGTGATCTCTCTCTCTGTCAAATAAATAAATAAAATCTTTTAAAAAAATGTTTAATAAAGAAATAATAAAATAAAATCTATTAGTTGAAGTTGCAGGAAGATAAATTAGGCCCAATATAACACTAAACTTTCTTTAAAAAAAAAAAAGATTTTATTTATTTGACAGAGAGAAACATAGCCAGAGAGGGAACACATGCAGCAGGAGTGAGAGAAGGAGAAGCCGCCTTCCTGCCAAGCAGGGAGCCCGATGTGGGGCTTGATCCTGGGTCTCCAGGAAAATGACCTGAGCCAAAGGCAGTCGCCCAACCAACTGAGCCACCCAGGCGCCCCAACACTAAAGTTTCTAACATTCTAAGCTTTCTAGAGAAAAATCAAGTGTCCTACAACTAAATACACAAACACCAACTATTTGGCCGGGATTTTATAGACCAAATTCAAGTGTTCTGTAGGAAATTAGATTAGTCAGGATATTGTTAGAAAATTTGGCTCCCACACTAAGCCAACTTAGTCAACTTTATTGTCAGTAAAAAAGTTGATATTTTGGCTCCAATATTCACTCTTTAATTATTTAATTAAAGATTTTATTTATTTATTTATTTGACAGAGAGATCACAAGTAGGTAGAGAAGCAGGCAGAGAGGCTGAGCAGAGAGCCCGACGTGGGCCTTGCTCCCAGGACCCTGAGATCATGACCTAAGCCGAAGGCAGAGGCTTTAACCCACTGAGCCACCCAGGCATCTTCACTCTTTAATTTTTAAGCTTTCTCAAATTATTCAGAAAGAGGAAAAGCAATGTTATTTAATGCAAGTCCTTCCAGAGACCACCAGCATAACTGCAGGACAAATCTTTGTATTCTATTACCTTTACCATTTGAGAGGCCAGGAGAACACATGTACCTTAATGGAGGTGGAATTATCCTTGCAATGACTGCAGTAAATGTTTGTTGAAGGGGAAAAAAATGGAAAAAGAAGATATACCATATATACCCAGTTTTAATGGAAAGCCTATTTCTGCCATATACATTAGAGAAATTGTTCAAGAACAGTTCATCCATGTGAAAATATTAGCACTGTAATTCTGCCAAGGTCAGTAAGACCTAGTGATTTGCTGAGATATCACCTTCATTTCATCAGGTAAATAAAGGTTCCTTTTTCAGTATGTCCTATCCAAGAAGGTACTCCATAGCAACAGTTAAATTATGAATACAGCACATATGTTCCATACCATATCATTTACGGCACAATTTAGCATAGACATAATGCTTTGTAACAAACTACAATACCATTCACAAAATGCATTTAAATAGCATAATTTAGTTCATTAAATTCAGTCATTTACAGTAAATCAAAATCATCATAGGAATTGAAGAGAGTACACAGTTGTTTGTTTGAATAGTTAAGCTAGGTAAGTCAATTTCTTTTTGAAGGTCAAGGACAGAGTTGTTTCCACTTTCTGTTATAAAAAAGATACAGCTGGTGTCAAAAGATAATTTAATGTCACCTTAAAATGATCAACCTGCTTTTTTTTTTCTCCCTTCTCTCTCTCTCTCTCCTGGTTGCATATCATATCACTGCCACTCCTGAAATATATCCAACTCCTGAAAACATTTTATATACTAGTTAACTAGAATGAGTCTGCAGACTTTAGAAAATCTCAAATGTACAAATTTCTTCAAATTTTTATCAAACTATATATATTTGACCCTGAGAAAAGTTCAAACACTAGATCACAGTACACGTAATCACCCTTTTATTTGCTTTTCATACCATATTGTAAGTACTGTGTGGGTAGGAGGCTAGTTAACCATACTTAGATTCCTACAACCTAGTACAGTGTTTGTTGATTGTAAATTCCTTGAAAGCAAGGATTGGTTCTCTATTAGTGTTATTCCTTATGGGCCTTACAATAATGCTTCACACATACTCAGTAAATACTTGGGGTTTTCCTGTTTTGTTTTGTTTTCAGCTGTTAGGTACCTTTAATTTCTTTTTCTTTCTTTTTTTTTTTTTAGTATTTTTTTTTCAGGGTTGATTTAAAAAATTTTTTTTATTTATTTGACAGAGAAAGAGAGATCACAAGTAGGCAGAGAGGCAGGCAGAGAGAGAGGAGGAAGCAGGCCCCCCACCAAGCAGAGAGCCTGATGCGGGCCTCGACCCCAGGACCCTGAGATCATGACCTGAGCCGAAGGCAGAGGCTTAACCCACTGAGCCACCCAAGCGCCCTCAGGGTTGACTTAAAAATCTTTTGGACATGCCTTGCTGGCTCAGTCTGTACAGCATGTGACTCTTAATCTCAGGATCATGATTTTAAGCCCTATGTTAGACATATAGAATATTTTTTAAAAATAAAAATAATATAAAAAATAAATATCTTTTGGAAGGGTCTTACTTCAAGATATATTTTGTAAGCACACTAATTCAGTATATTTTTATTGTCTAAGTGAAGTAGTGCCTAGAATTACAAAGACTAAGAAAAGACAGCCTTCAGAATTTAACACAAATTGTTTGACCTGATCTCATTGTTTCACCATCCGAGGCATTCCAAGCAGAACCATAATCCAGGTGGACACAATTATGTCTTCACCTTACATAAATCTTTTTCTTAGTTTTTGCCTGAAGTGATTTTACCACGACTCAGTAATAATCAATAGTATGAGGATTTAAGCTCTGGTACAGCTGCTTTAAAGCCAACACTATCTAGACAGCATGCATACACTCAGCATTTATCCAGACACGTGGCAATTTTATGTGTGCCTTGCACTAGGCACTGTGTTAAATGCAGAGGATATGGACTCAAGACCTGAACTTCTGTTTTCGAGCTGCTTAGAATCTAGTCAGGCACGCTGTCAACAGTGCAGTCTGAGGCGAGCACAAAATACTCAGGGAAAGAGCACAATATCCTGATAATAAGATATCAATTCCCTTTACTTGGCACTACCCACCCATATAAAGACCTGATTTCCATTCTCAGCACATTTTGAGAGGGCCAGTGATACACTGGAGGAAGTCTAAAAGACAGCTGCCACGTGGAAGGACTGCCTTCTCACATTTCCTCCCCTCAGGTTACCTCTTCCTTCCTTAAAGAGGAAGGAGAATGGGAAAGACTGTTGGAAGCTCAAGGGGAAATGTTTTCCTTTTTTTCTTAATTGAAAGTAACTGTACTTAAAGTATCTGGGTATTGCAAGGGTGAGTAGTTCTGATTTAAGGAACCATGCCCAAGTCCATTACCAAGAACAGCGTCTAACTGTATTAATCTTCTATGTTGAGAGCATCAGTAGCTCCACAGAACCCAAGTAATAAAAGTACAAACTCCCCTTAGACTACATTAAAGATCTCAGTCATCTGGCTTCAGTCCTGCCCCTATTTGTAATAGAGATTACAACTTCTTAATCCATTTCCCCCTCTTCTATTACTAATAACAATTTTAGCTGGAAACGAGGTCATCTAGAAAAAAAGATGATGTTTCCTCATTTCCCCTACAGCTTGGTGTGGCCACGTGACTAAATTCAGGCTAATGGTATGCAAGTCAGGTTGTAACTTCTGGGAACCTTAAGAGAGATAAAGGATGCCTACTCATACTGCTGATTGGGACATGAAAGTCAAGACTGATGTTCCATCCTGGATTTTCATGACAAGGGCCAGACCCTAGGGATGGTGAAGCAGAGAGCTGGTAGGAAGTGGGTCCTTGATGACTTCATGGAACAGAGTCAACATACCAGTCCTGGATTGCTCACCTCCAGTTTTCTTAACTGAAAGGGATATCATTTTTCTATCCTATTTTAGCCACTAAATTCAGCCACTGTCGGCACTGTTATTTGCAACCTCCCTTTCCCCCAGATCCTCTCTAGTAGCCTGTTATAAGCCAGGCGCTGTGCCAAGTCTCCAAAACATTATCTTATTGAATCCTCACAAACACTCTATTAGGTAGCTACTATTATTAGTTTCATTTTACAGATGAAGAAACAGACTTAGAAAGATTTTTTTTTTGCTAAAAAGAAGCCAGATTTTTGAGCCCAAGCAGATTATCTCCAGAGGCTATGCTCCTAATCTCCATGCTAGGTTACCCGCCTTAGACTAAAACTACTTTCCCTATTCCATGTCTTTACTCATATTCTTCCCTTGGCACCTAAAATGACTTTCTGACTTCCTGATATCCTTTCCTTTCTAAATGTCCCCTCTCAAATGAAGACTCTGATGCAGAACAGAAATAAATTCCTCCTCAAATGAGTCCATTGTACTTTGTGCCTCTACTACATTACTTTGCATATCCTGCCTTGCAATCTCATTAGTTGTATGTGCCAGTTTTCCTCAATATATTTTAGGTTCCTTGAGGACAAAAAACATATTTTATTTGTTCTTGTATTTCCCACAGTACCTAACAGTAAAGTTCAATTAATGTTATTTGAATTGCTAAAAAAAAGTTCTCATAGAAAGATAATGAGTTTTTGGGGCGCCTGGGTGGCTCAGTCGTTAAGCGTCTGCCTCCAGCTCAGGTCGTGATTCTAGAGTTCCAGCCCCACCTCAGGCTCCCTGCTCAGCTGGAGGGCCTCCTTCTCCCTCTCTCACTCCCCCTGCTTGTGTTTCCTCTCTGACTGTGTTTCTTTCTGTCAGATGAATAAATAAAATCTTAAAAAAAAAAAAATAGGTATGAACTTAAAAAAAAGGTATGAGTTTTTGACTATCTTATAATGAAAGATAAGTAGTGGTTGTAGTCCTAAATAACTGAAACTCTAATAATAACAGCACTGTCCAATAGAACTTTCCACAATGATGGAAACATTCTATACCTATGCTATCCAATACAGAGCCACAGTATGTGGTACTTGAACTGTATGTTGTCCTTCACTGTATAAAGCACTTAAAATATGGCTAGTACAATTGAGGAAATAAAAATCTTTATTTCATTTAATTTTAATAATTTAATGTAAACAGTCACATGTGAATAATCCATATTGGATGCTGCAGCACTAAAGAATGTGTTGAAGCTTTAGAAAATAGCTCCATCATGCTTCATATAGACTAAGTGTTCAGTATAGGTTTGCTATTGGACTTTGAATTGGATTGAGGTGAATAACACTCTAAGTACACATAATCTATGTAGATTTAAAAAAAATTGAAAATGAGAGAAACTTCAAGAAATTCAAGGACAACATAAAAAAAGGTGAAGTTGAAGCATCGTTAACCAAAAAACACCAAAGATCATCATTTGCAGCAGAAGAGAACCCTCAATTAATTTTGTTCTTGCTCAAGCAGAGTCTGAAAGAGATATGTCAAGATGAGCAATTATAGGATGTATAAACCCAGTTTAATAAGGACTGGGCTGGCATCCCTTTACAAAAGCCTCCTGGACACTGAGGTTTCTCATGATGTCTTTAAAGAAACTGTCTGTAAAATGTTGGGATGGGTCTCACTAGGCTTAAAATAATAAGTCCAGATCACTCTACTTAACATGATTCACTGTAAATTCCATTTTTATTTGGTAGGAAAATGATAGAAACTCATTCATTCCTGGTTATAGCAGTTCAGAGCAAAAACCTTCTCGCTACATCCTCAAGACAAAATCTAAATTTTAGGCCCCTTTGGAATTTTCATTCTTGTTTTTACCCCACTGAGATGGAACACTAAAGAATGCAGTTGGGACCCACACTGCTAAATGAGTTCCTCCCAGCCTAGCCATTCTGAGTGTGACCTTTCACCGGTCCTGGCATAAAACAGTGTTGTCTCCTGGAGTAAAGCCAGAATGTAAGATGAAAAGCCACATGCGGGGGATGACGCAAGGGAAACAATCATGACTCTCATATTGAGAGCCAGAAAGAAATTTGAGGTCTTAGGCACACTAGTTCCTAAGCTTGGGTATTTTATTCAGCATAATAACTCCCTTAACATATTATTTTTTTTTATGGTTTCCAGCCACAGAGGAATGAGCATACCAGCACAGCAATCAAACTTTAGTTATGCCACTCTGCACCACCCAGAGAGGGGTCCACATGGTATGGTCCTCAGTTCTCAGAATAACTTCAAGGGAGACTTTTATGATGTCCAAAGCCCTTGATGTCCTACAGATGAAGGAGGAAGATATCCTCAAATTCTTTGCAGCAAGAACCCACTTACAGGGCACCAACCTTGATTTCCAATTGGAACAGTACACCTACAAAATGTGAAGTGATGGCATCTACATCTTAAATCTGAAGGGGACCTGGGAGAAACTTGTGCTGATGGCTTGTGCCATTGTTGCCACTGAAAACCTGGTTGAAGGGCACCTGGATGGCTCAGTTGGTTAAGCGTCTGCCTTTGGCTGAGGACATGATCCTAGGGTCCTTGGATTAAGACCCGTGTCAAGCTCCTTGCTCAGTGGGGAATCTGCTTTTTCCTCTCCCTCTGCCTGCTGCTCCCTCTGCTTGTGTTCTCTCACAAATAAA
>PITA01024446.1:0-26261 GCA_004023965.1 Spilogale gracilis
ATGGGTGAGCCTGGTGGTGGGTACTGAGGGCACGTATTGCATGGAGCACTGGGTGGGGGGCATAAACAATGAATCTTGGAACACTGAAAAAATAAATTTAAAGTAAAAAAAAAAAAAAAGAGGACGGAAAGGGGGTCCTGCTGTGCAGTATAAGAGGGCTTCCCCACTGACCACCAGCTCCTGTTAGAAAGTCCTGTTTGCAGCACACAGAGCTGTGTAGGAAAACCCAGGAAACACGAGTAGGGTTGCAAGGCCAAGGACCAGCCAGTGAGGGGATGGGGGGTGGCAGGAACACTTGCACTATATTTGATAGAGGATTAATATAAAACTCTCCTGTATACCAATATTAAAGAAGATTAAGCAAGAAAAAATTACGTATTAGCATCTTGTAAAAGCAAACGGCCAACAGGTCCGTGAAAAGGTGCTCAGCTTCAGTGGTCATCAGGGAAATGCAAACCAAAACCATGACAAGATCTGGAAAAGACAAGAGACAACACATGTTGGCAAGGATGTGGAGGAAAGGGGACCCTCGTGCACTGTTGTCGTGAATGTAAATTGGTGCAGCCACTGTGGAATATTTATTTCAGTGTTAACTGCAAACATCTGAGGTGTTCGTGAATGGGGAATGATATTACATAACCGAATTGTGGCATAGGCTGCAAGTGGAATACTATGCAGCCCTTACAAAGGAGGCGGATCAGAATTTATTGTCATGGAAGGATGCCTCTGACATATTGATGACATCACCAGTGAATTTTCCAAGGCATATGAAGGGGAGAGAAAATCACAGGAGGCAGGAAAGAGATTTTCAGAGTGCTTTTGGAATTAATGACTGTCTCCAAGGCTTTTGGATATTTTCCTTCCTTTTCCTTTTAAATCTGTGGCCAGCTCACCTGTGCCATCCTCATCCATCAGCAAGTGCTGTCACCTCTACCTTCAGCGTGTTTCCTGAATCCAGCCACTTCTGCCTACCTATGTCATTCTAGCCTGAGTCACCATTGGTTCTTGCCTGGACTGTAGCAGTAGCATCCTGGCTTATCCCTGACTGGTAGCTCCTTCATTCTGTCCACACAGCAGCCAGAGAGGCCTGTTTAATTCCTGAGTCAGAACATGGCACTCTTGTGGAGGGGCTGCCCACTGTGGCCATGGTGGGCTCAGACCTCCTATCGTGGCCTAAAGGTTCTGGGTGCTGTGGCCTCACTTCCCTCCCCTGAATTCCTCCCCTTACTCTGGCTTCAGCCACCCAGGATGCCTCTAACCTTTCGTTATATTTACTCTTCCCTGTGCTTGGAACACGGAACCCCTATATCTTCATTCCGGCTTCTGCCCCAGTGTCCCTTCCCCCGAAGTGAACAAATAATCAATATTCATAGCTTTATAATAGTCCACTAAATTGGTAGGATTTACTTAAATCCTGCCGTCTTGCTAGACATGAAGGTTGTATTTGGCAATGCAGTGGACATCTTTTTGTCTTTAAAATTAAGACTTTTTAAATTCAAATATAATGAACTTATAGGGTTCTCTTAGTTTCCCGTGTACAGTATGAGTCAGCAGTTCTGTCCATTTCTCAGTGTCATCAAGATAAATGTACTCTTAATCTCCTTTCTGTCCTTCATCCCTCCCCCCACCTCTCCTCCCCTGTGGCAACCACCTGTTTAGTCTCTGAATTTAAGAGCCTGGTTTTTGGTTTCTTTCTTTGCAATGAAATTTTTTTTTTTTTTTTGGAAAGTGTATCGAGGATGTGACTTAACACGTGGGAATGTGCCGAAATGATTTATAGGTGCTTACGACCCCCGTTTGTCTTTGATAAGCTTTTGTTTGAATTTTAGGTCTCCTAAGTAGTCCAAGTTAGGGTGATCATTGTTCAAGCAAAGAGAGCTTTTAGCTTTGTTGAGGTGTAATTTATATAACATACAAATGTCGGGACACGGCTGAGACAGATTTGGCTGTGGATTTGGAGCTGTGCTACCTGCCACATCTCCCGTTCCCGTCTGCAGTGGGGAAGGGTCCCAGTTTCTCGCCATCCCCTCTGACTCATGCTGTCTGTCTTTTTTGTTTTAGCCATTCTTGCGTGTGTGTCGTGGTCTCACAGTGTGGTCCGTCAGCAGAGATGCTTTTGGGTTTTTTTTTTTAACTGTGTTAAAAATCTATATAATATTCCCCACTTAACCATTTTGAAAGTGTATGATTCCGTGGTATTTGGTGCATTCAGATGTGTGTAAGCACCATCTAGTTCCAAAACATTTCATCACCCCCAAAGGGAACTTCCCACCCCGCTGTGCTCACTCCCGTTCCTCCCTCCTGTTAGCCGCTGGCAGCTGCCAGTCTGCTTTCTGTGTCTGTGGCTTTATGTATTCTGGATACTTCACGGAAAGGGAACCATATCACATGTGGTCTTTTGTGAGTGGCTTCTGTCACTTTGCATGATGTTTTCGGTGTTCCTTCACATCATAGCGGGTATCCTTTTTATGGCAGAATGACATGCCATTGTATGGATATACCACATTTTCTTTATCAGTTCATTTGTGGGGTGACCTTGGGCTATTTCCACCTTTTAAAAAAATATTTTATTTATTTATTTGACACAGAGAGATCACAAGTAGGCGGAGAAGCAGGCAGAGAGAGAGGAGGAAGCAGGCTCCCTGCTGAGCAGAGAGCCCGATGTGGGCCTCGATCCCAGGACCCTGAGATCATGACCTGAGCTGGAGGCAGAGGCTTTAACCCACTGAGTCACCCAGGCGCCCCATTTCCACCTTTTGACCCTGGGGAAGAGCATTGCTCTGGACATTTGTGTACAAGATTTAGTTTGAATACCCACTTTCGGTCCTTTGGGGTGTAAAACTGGGAGTGGAATTAATTGTGGGATCATACAGTGATTCTGTGTTTAACTTATTGAGGGACTGCTGCCTGTTTTCCAGAAGGGACATGTCTGAGTATGACAGAGTGATCCTAATACTTCCACTGGAACAGCCTGCATGAGTTGGGGCTGTCCTCGGGCAAGCCGAGGCACATGGGCGTCCTTGCTCAGCCTAGCCTCACCACCTCCTCTCTTCCCTTCCCTCCTGGTGTTACCCACCATCCAGATGGTGCTCGGTTCCCTTGCATGTTCTCCGTCTTCTATCCCACGTGTGTCTTTTCTTGGCCCTGAGGTGCCACGATCCCCAGGTTCCCAATGTGAGAAAAAGAAATCGCTAATGCAGACCATCTTTTATTTCTTTTAAAAAAATATTGGTCAAATTTACATAATGTAAAACTTACTGTTTTAGCTATTTTTAAGTGTACAATTCTGTAGCATTAAGTACCTTCAGTGTTGAGTTAGTACTACCTGCATCCATCTCCAGAACTTTGTCCTTTTCCCCAGCTAAGACTCTGTACCCTTTAAGCCCCCCATACCTCTCCCTCCAGCCTCAGGCCACCCCCCTTCGACTTTCTGTCCCCATGCATTTGCTACTCTAGGTACCTCATAGAAGAGGAAGTATATGGTGTTTGCCCTTTTCTGACTGGCTTATTTCACTTCGTCTGATGTCTTCGAGGTTCATCCACGGCTGAATGATAGCCCACTGTATGTGTGGATCACATTTTGATATCTATTCATTCATCTGTGTCTGCTTAGGTTGCTTCTGCCTTTTAGCTGTCGTGAATAATGCTGCTCTGAATGTGGGTGTACAAGTAACTGTTCAAGGCCCTGTGGTTGTTTCTGGACATATACCCAGATTTGGAATTTTTTAAAAAAGATTATTTATTTGAGAGAGAAAGAGAGAGAGAAAGAGAGAGAGAGAGGATATGAATGAGCAAGGGGAGGGACTGAGGGAGAAGCAGGCTCCCTGCCTCTCTGCGGGGCTCACTCCCAGGATCCTGGGATCATGACCTGAGCTGAAGGCAGGCACTTAACCGACTGAGCTACCCAGGCTCCCCCCACAAACTGGGAATTGTTGGATCATGAGGTAGTTTTGTGTTTAACCCTAGAGGAAACTGATTATGCGTGTTTTTATCAGATGCGCTGTAAACGTGCTTATATATTTGGCGCGTTAGATTTTTTTGATTCCTTTCTTAGATTTGATCCTCTATGAGAGAGTACTGGCTTGAGGGTCATGACACGTTTTTGGTTCTCCAAACGTGCTGTCAGACTGTTTACTGCCAGTGTCGTTCCAATTTTTACCCGTCCATCTGTCTCAACACTAATTCAGCTGTGAGCCCTTTAATTGCAGTCCTCACACCGACCCCGGCTATTTTTGTGTAAAATTATTTCCCCCCCCGGTAATTTAATAATTATAAAGTACACACTTTTATGAGAAATTATCAAGGAAATTAGAAAACCAAAGTATTTTTTTTTTCTATTTCTCTGCCACTAAAACAAGTACTATGGGGGTCGTAACGCTCCCTATTTTTTGTGTGGTTTTAACCACAGACTGACTTTATACGCAGCACTTTTTCCTTTTAAGGATAAATTTCTGTACAGTTCAAGCTGTATGTCTCAGTATTCGAATCAGTGCATCCCGCAGTGTGACATCATCTGCTTTTGTTGCTTTTTGTACCAAGCCAATGGGAGGGGGCGCTCTTTTTGAGATGCTGGGTTTGGTTTTGCCATTTGGGGAGCCCCTGTAGCAGGATCTGTCCCCTCTGCGTGGCCCTGCCTCTCCTTGCACAACACACTAGCATGTCGGGGTCAGGTGAACGGGATTGCACTTTAGTGTCACATGACGTCCGCAAGCGATCTTGCTTGTGAATGTGGCCGCCGTGCTCCTGGCGGGGTTTGGTGTTCTCCACGCTGGCGTTCGTGTGTGATTATGTGATAGCTCGGGACCTGACACCTGGTCTCCATGGCGTCCACTCCGTGTCATTGTTTATCCCTTTTCTTAGAAAGGCTCGCTTCTGCGGCAGTTAAGGTCACAGCCATTGCTGAGGCCTCCCTGGTGTAGGTTTTTCTTTCTGTAATTGGCCTCTTCTTTCTGTTTCCATGTGGGGTTTCTCTGTGTGGCCCTGCCCCTCCCGGAGATCACTTGTGCTGCTCCCAGCAGGGGAGCCAACCCTCAGTGGGGAGAGGCAGAAGAGGAGGGGAGGGAGAACTTGGGCCTGTCCCTTGGGGGCTGCAATGCGAGCTGAGGTGCTACGGGGGGACAGCAGGGCTTCCCTCGTGTCTGGTCTGCCCACAGCCGTGCTCCTTGTGGGGCCGTTCCCCTTGTGAACAGCGAAGGGGAGGGTGAGGAGGGCTCCCTGGGGTCCCACACCCGTTCTCATGAGGAGTCAGAGAAGGGTCTTGCATGCCCGTAGGAGCAGGGCGGAGGTGTGGGCAGGATGGGGCCTGTGCACCACCTAGATCCTGGTACAGGAGGGCTAGAGTCGAGCCTCAGGAACCATCTGAAGACCCCTCAGAGAGACGCCTGAGTGTTGTCAACATCATCCCCATGTACGGTTCCTGGGAGCGTTCTTCAGCACAGATCAATAAAGGAAGGGAAATGCTTTCTCGCGGATTCCTTCCCTGGAGGATCCTCGCCAGGACCCACCAGAAGAGTGAGCCGTGTGTGAATTAGGGTTGGGAGGAAGCAGGCTGCGGTGTGGGGTCCAGCTCTGCCCCTTGCCAGTGTTGTCACCTGAGCTCCTCACATAACCTCTGAGACTTTGGTTTCCTCATTTGTAAAAAGTGTTTGTAATTCTCACCCTGCACTGCCTGCTCGTTTGTGAGAGTCGATGAAACTCAGGAATAGGTACCACGTGCGTCGCGTCATTCAGCAAATGTTGAGCACTTACAGTTTACCGGGATGCCGACAAATCAGCATCCAAGATGGCACTGTCCCTTTCTGGGGCCTCTCATGTGGTGGGCTGTGGACCCAGCCGAGCCGCAGTCTCGGGTCTGTGACTGCTGCTCTGCAGCATTTGGTTTACTAGCTCAGCCTCTCTGAGCCTCTCTGAGTACAGTCTCTTCTCAGCTGAGGCGGTCGAGCCAGGAGTTTTTATGGCTAATCTAATGGTCCCTTTGTAGTTTGTGAAATCACAACTTTTGTGGTGGAGAGCATAACTACAAACGCTGAGTTTCCTGAAGATGCTGAGGTGAGGCTCTCGATGTTTGACCCTGTAATAAGAATTTTCTGGAAAGACACCAGCGTAAAGTATCACGTGTGTCTCCGGCACCAGGATGGCCAATGTGTAAGTCTTTGCCTCTGTGCCCTTCAGTCTTAATAATGACAAAAACGAACTTTTTCTAAGTCTGTACAAGTGATTTGCATCAGCCAAGGGGAAGGGTCTTGTCTTGTGCGCTCTTTCAAACATTGCTGTGGGTTTACTGTCTCTGCCAAGCATAGTGAGTAGTGGGAGGCTGACCTCCTCAAGCACAGACCTGGGGTCACGCTTTTCAGCCACCATCCTTGTGGCTATGTGGACACATAGAAGGCAAAGAACTGGAATGGGTTGTGGTGGGGGAGGCAAACGTAGAAGGTAGATGGGCTTTTAGAATGTGGCCAGTTGAACTTTGTTGAGTTCAGGTTCCTTTACTTTTTCTTTGGTTGTCACCTTTTGTGTAGTCTAGAACATTCTCCCGAGGCCCAGAGTAGACCCCAGGTTGGGAAATCCCAGAGCACACACAGGAGGCACATGCATGTTTAATGTGGCTCTTGGGTGTTTACAGAATTCTGAGTGCCTGACATTGACAAAAAATCAAGAGAGCGCATGTAAGAATGCAGAAGAAATCAGCATATCCGGGGCTCTGGGCACCCCCTAGTTGGAGCAGGGTGTGCCGTACACACAGCTCAGACGCAGGTGTGGGGAGGGGGAATAGAGCTCTATTCTGCAACGGCACACCTTTGCTCTACGGATGCAGAAACTGAGTTCCAGACAGATGAAGATGGCACTTGCTGGGCTGATGGGGAGAAGTTGGGGACAGAGCCAGGCCTGGGGTCCCCTCCCCTGAGCTCTCTGAACAGCCTTTCTCCCATACCTGGGCCCCAGGCACCTTCCAGCAGGTGGCAGTCTTGCTCTTCCCTGACTTAACCCTGTGCCCTTGTTCCCCTCTCTCCTGATTTAGCATTTCTTCTCAGGAAGCCCTCCTCTTTATCCAGAGCTGTTCCCTGATTCCTTTTGTTCATTCTCCCCCTGCTGTTGCCCCAGGATCTCCTGGAGCCTGGGTGAGTGTTTAGGATGCTTCTCCCCTGCGTTTGTGCAGTTAGTTCCCTGTTCTCCTGGGCCTGCCAGCTTCAGCATGCAGGTGGGAGGCCCAGAGAGCCCAGGGAGCCATCCCCATCCCATCTGGGAGTGGCCACCACTCAGAGCTTGTAACCTCACTGTTCTGGATCTGCTGATTTCTTCTGAGAGGCCAGGGATCCGTGTCTTTACATGAGCTTCCCTGATCTTTAAATGTCAGGCACTAATTTAGAGCTGCCGCCTCTGCTGTAACACGTTAAGCGTTGTCTCGGGTGCCTGGTGAGTTCCCTGAAGGTGGCATGTCACCTGTGTATCAGAGGGGCCTCCTTCTAGCCCCTCTGCGGGAATGAGGGTCTAGCCCAAGGCAGATGGCCAGTGGACATAGTGACCCCGTAGCCCCAGAACTTCTGGGTGCCTAGCAGTCTTCCAGCACCCTGTCCCACCTCCCAGCCAGCCCTAAATGTAGCCCTCATCCTTGGGTAGGAAGACCACCCACTCCAAACCTCATGCCTTAGAGAAAACCTAGGAGGGATTACAGCTCTGAACAGGTGAAGAGACCCATTATGTTTTGCTCCCAGAGTGGTGCCAGAGGAATAGGGGGCATTGGATCCATTTGGTGTTTGCTGAGTGATTGAGGGGCCGTTCCCTTCCCTGGGGGACTCACCTCCACGCAGAATGAAAACCACTGGGATGCCGGGAGGGGCCTGAAAACAGTTGGCACTAGATGGCCCTACCTCCCCTGTGCTGAATGTTGGGCATTGGTCCATCCTGGGGATGCAGGGCTGACAGACTAGCCCTGCTGCCCATTGCTGATTTTTTCCCTTGCCCTTGTCCCCATTATTTACCCAACACTCACTGGGCATTTACTGTTTGTCGCCCAACTGGATGTAAAGGTAGTGAGCTCAGTTCTTACCCCTGAGGGGCTCACAGCTAGTGGAGAAGGGGTTGCAGAAAACACATAGCATTGTAGTGAAATCCTCAGTGTACTCCGTACCTAGCCATAGGACACAAGTCAAGACACGCTTGAAATACAAGGTGACATTTGAGTGGTATTTCGAGATGGAGTTTGCTGGGCAGCGAAGGGCATTCTAGGCAGAGAGGACAGCTGGTATAAAAACGAACATTTGTGAGAAAGTATGTTTAGCAAATGGTGAGAAGTTGGCATGGCTTAAGTGAAGAGGTATTGGATAAAACAGTAGAATCTGTGCTTGATAAGAAAGGCTGTTTTTACAGAGACCAAGGGAATGAATAGTGGCTTCCACAAGGTAGAGCTGTCTTTCCCTGCTCAAAGTCCCAGGTGAAGGTTGGACTCAACTGGATGGTCCCAGGGACCCGGGGTCGCTCTGGCCTTGCCTTTACTTGCGTGGTTGAGGATGGTTTCAGCTCCAGCGCCCTCTCTGCACACACAGCTGGAGAAGGCAGGGCTTGGAAGCTCACTTTATATCCCGTTAACCAGGCACGGGGACATACCTCACTGCAAGGAAAGTTGGGAAATGTAGTTTTTAGCCGGGTCACCATGGGCCCGGCCACACTTTGGGAATTCCATTACCAAAAGGAGGAAGCTGAAATTGGATATTGGGAAATCTCCGTCAGAACAGCTTCTAGTTTAGGAAGGTGTGGGCTGAAACATGGAGCACTTTATAGGGAGCTGGGAAGTTTTTAAAGCAGGGCAGTACCATGTTTTTCGAAGCCTCTGTCCTCAGATGGCACCAGCGGCGGTGTGGCCCAGCAGCCGTGGGGCCCTTGTAGTAACTGGGGGAGGGGGAGATCCGCGGTGGCCGAGTGAGTCTGACCCTCTGCTGGATGGACAGGCCGGGCGTGGGCGAGTGCCGGGCTGCGCCGTGGCCACGCAGCTCCCAGAAGCCAGGGACTTGTTGGGGTCTGAGTTCCACCTGTAGGCTGATGCCCTTTATTTGAGGTTTATCTGAGAACATGTTTTTATAGTTTGTTAAGAATGTGATTTGGGGGCCGGCTGGGTGGCTTTAGTCAGTTAAGCATCCAACTCTCGTTTTCAGCTCAGGTCATGACCTCAGGGTCCTGGGATCAAGCCCCATGCCATTGGGCTCCACACTCAGCCAGGAGTCTGCCTATCCCTCTCCCTCATCCTTTACTCATGCTCACACGCTCTCTGTCTCTCAAATGAATAAATAAGATTTTTAAAAAGATAATGTGAGTTGGAGCTGTGGAGAAATGATGGTACTCAAGAGTATAAAGGGATCCTTTCCACCAGCTTGGGCCCACAGTGTCCTTTGACTTCTTGAGCTTGAGTACGCCCCAGGAGAGGGGCCGGGGTCGTGCTTCTCAGGCCCCTGACCTCCCTGGTTCTACAGACAAATTCCTTCACTTCTCTGCTCTGCTTCCTGGGCCCTAGAACGGAAAATCATTCTGATGCCTCTCTTATTTGTCAGTGTGCTTAATTGCACATCCCTGTCATGCTTTGAAGTCGTCTCCCTGCTAGGAACAAACACTTCCTGATCGGAACATCCTGGGAGTTCCCCAGTATTTCTTGTGTGCCTGCTTGGGAAAGATGGGCGGTGGGTGGCAGGGAGGGGCACAGCTTCTGGTCAGACACTGAGGCTTTTCCTGCAGCATCTGCCACTCATTTAGCTGTGTCACCTTGACCAACGAGTGTGAACCTCTGCTTCCTCCTCTGTAAGACAGCGGCTTGCTTGCAGGGTCAGTGAGTGTTCTGCAGGCAGCTGGCTTGGTGCTTGCAACACTGCAGGCATTCCTGGAGAATTCTAGAAGGCTCTCCGGCAATATGCACCCAACCTCAGGCCTTGGGTCTGTCTTCTCCGTGGGGCAAATGTGGTGTTCCTCTCCTCACCCTGCAGCTGAGGTTAGGGAATGCTCGCGGGGTCTCTGTAATCCTTCCCTGTGCTCTGGTTCTCTGGGCCTTCCAGACGGCCGAAAACTTGCTATGTTTATATGGCTGGTCATGTTATGGCAATTCTTTTTTTTTTTTAAAGGCATTTTGGCACATCTCACCTTTTCATACTTTATCTTGCCAATCTTCATGTGCTCCGAGGGAAACGTTCTCTCTTGGACATCAAGACCCGCACTGTAAATAGGTTGACCTTCAGCCCTGGAAATGTGGAGGGACAGGTCAAGTCTCAGTCTGAGCTGCTGCCAACATGCTCAGAAGTGACACGGTATTCTTAGGCGGGATTTTTGTTTTCCATGCCTTCCCCACTGCCCAAAGCAGTGACACTAGAAGATTCTAACCTGTTGTGAGGGTGAGTCATGCAGGAATGTGTTGGTCCTCTGCCTGGTCTCCTCGGCATAGGCTGGCGCGGCCTCTTGTGGAGCCCGTCGTGTTCTGGGGTGTCAGCCCTCCCTGACCCTAGGTCCCCGCAGCCGCTGGGCTGTCATTTTATAACCATGAAGCCTCTCCCCAAGATGAGCTTTGTGGGACCTTTGTCTTCACTTGATTGTGAAGGGAGGAGATATTTGCTTAGTTATGCAACTCCCCCCAACCTCTTGAGTGGCCTTTTGTTGCTGGGGGGAGGTGAGAACAAATAGGGGACATCTGTGTTGAGGTTGGGCTGCTGGCTCTGGCCTCGGGGAGGAGGCCACTTCTGTTCGCTCCCAGACCTTTGCTAAGTGGCAGAGCAGCTCCGGTCTGGTTTTCAGCTGGCCGAAATGCCGAGAGTGCTAGCAGTGACATTTCCCCCAATGCCAAGAATCCAAGCATTCAGATGTTGTCCCCCTCCAGTTCCTAAAGCTCCAGGGAAAATTCTAAATGTCTTCACTTTGTACTTATTTTCTTCTCTTTCCTCAGTGCCTGTAAAACCACACTGACTTCCTGAATCCAACTTCTGTAGTGAAGCTTTGCCTATTGCATTGCGCCGAGGGTGGAGGGTGGGGTGTCAGGGGCCGTAGGGGGTGGAGGGAGTCTGACAGGTGCTTTCGGTGGACTCTTCTCCAAAGGGAGGCACAGGGTCACTGAATGCTCCCTGTATGTTTTTTGCCTGCCGTGTGGCCTTAAACAGGAAGGACAGAGGGATCTTGGTAAGTCTCTGGCACAGCTGTTGTGGGCACGGGAGGCTCCATATTGTCGTGGGGCGTGAGCAGCCCTGTGGCCACGCCCCACTGCTGCCTTTGCTTTGGGTCAGCCCCGACAGCAGCAAAGGGACTGGCCTTCCCTGCTGTACTGGCTTTGGTTCCCTGGTGAACCCTGAGCCCCTGCCCCGGGCCCTTGCTGCTCCCTCAGTCGCCCCATCCAGCTTGCCACGCCCCCGGATTCGCTCCCACTCTTTGCACCACTCCTTTCCTCTGTGTGTGTTCAGGCCGGGCTGCTCTCCTTTACTTTGATGCCACCTTCCACGTCCTCAGAATGACTTACAATAGTTATCTCTTGTCAGCACCTCTTCCTTCCTTCACCTTGCCCTTGTGTGGTCTTGTGAAGCTCCAGAGGATTTTCTCCTCCTGCCCCACCCCCCCTTGCTACGCCCTCCACCTTGACCCGGGCCCCTGCCTTTGTTTACTACTTCAGGGCTAGAACATTGCGCTATAACCTTCTTAAGAATTGCTCTGATTGTGTTCTTATCTTTGGAGTGGTTTTTCTCATTGAAGGCTCATTCCTAGGATGAAAGACTGAGTTAACTCTCTTGTCTAGCCACAAGCTTGCGAGCGTGCTTCGGTTTCTTTAGGGATTTGCAAGACCATTATGGGTCATGAATTCTCTGTGAACCGGGCCACTGTGGTGACTGATGTCAGAATTAGTTGAGAGGTAATCAACCCTCAACCGTTAGCATTTATTTAATTCATTCTTCCCCCTGGGGTAGAGAAGTTGAGGAAGACTGGTCTTGTCCTGGGTGCATTGGCTGTGTCGTTTACAGTTTAATTACAAGGCCTTTTTAATAGGCTTTGCATGGCTTGCTCGACCTTCTCAGGTATTACGGGGCACCCCTTGAGCACGTCTAGGCCAGGACCTTTGAGGTGTACAGGTGGTGGATTGAGAACAACCACTGGTGGAAATTGGCCTCTCCCAGGGACATGGGTTGGATTCTAAAATACCCAGAAAGCAGAACCTAACAGAAGATCTGCCAAAACACTATGGGAATATAGAAGGGAGGAGAGAGGTTAATTCTGCTTGAAGTATTCAAAACGCCAACATATCCGTGAAGATCTAGGCTCTGCTTCGATGGAGGGGCACCTGTAGCTTTAATGGTTGAAGGCCCCGTAAGAATACAAGCATTGCAAGAGCAGGACTGTGACTGTTGTATTGACTGGTACATCTCCTGTGTCTCTGGGACTCAGGATCTGTTAGGATGGGCGGATGGAAAGACATATAGGCAGATGAACAGTTGAGTGAATTGAATGAAGGCAGAAATCCCAGATGGGGTGATGGCTTGAGTGGTGAGAGTAGCAGAAAGAAGTTAGCCATGTTGGTGAAATTGTAGCAGATTTGGCTTACACGTAGAATGATTGAAAGAGAATGGTCAGAAAGGGTTTGGAAGAATGACTGGGCCCAGAAAGCGTAAGAACTATGGCTTCATTTTGAAGAAAGTTAGCTGTGAAACAGTATAGGAGCTCTTTCAGGTAGGTCTGGTGCATTTTAGAGAGTGGAGATTAAATTGGATGAAGGTCCCCGATGTGGCCACATCTGGCCTCTCCCTGCTGCGGGTAAGTCGGTGAAGACACCTGTTGGGACCATAAAGTTAATTAGCTAGCAGCCGCAAGGCCAGAACCGGTTCTGGGCCCTCATTTTCCCATGTTCTTCTCTCTAGACGTGTGCAACAGCACCGATCTTCCGGAAGTTGAGATCATCAGCCTCCTGGAGGAGCAGCTGCCCCATTATAAGTTAAGAGCCGACACCATCTACGGTTATGACCACGGCGACTGGCTCCACACACCCCTCATTTCTCCAGACGCCAGCATTGACCTCACAACCGAGCAAGTCGAAGAGACACTGAAGTACTTCCGTGAGTACCTCCCTTTTGTCTGATGACGGCACTGTGACGACCAGCGGTTCTAATCCTCCGTCCTACATGGGACCTCATGCTGGTTAGCAGGTCTTACGGCTTGCCATTCCTGGAAGGGTGCTCCAAGAACTGTGGCTGGAGAGTTTAGCCCTACACCAGGCCTTGATTTTGAGTGTTCTGCATAGAAATTTTAGGGTGATGAATTTTAGGTACGAATTTTCGTTTGAACCAGTTTTCTCTTAGCTGTACAGAAGAATTTGTAAACGCTCCCATCCCCCCCCCCCCCCCCCCCCCCCCCCCCCCACCGAAGTGCCACATGAATCCGTAGAAACTCTCCCTGGGAAGGAGTTTGCATTTAAACCAAAGGCACTGGGAACACCTTGGCCACTTAGTATTATTTATATGATGTAGCAAGACACGTATATCAATACACGTATGACCATTTTCTTTAATTTTTAAATTGAGGTATAATTGACATGTAACATTACATTAATTTCAGGTGTACAAACTTAATGATTTGATGTCTGACGTCTGCACTGCAAAATGACCACAACAAGTCTTTTAACATCTGTCCCCATACATAGTTAGAAAAAAAGTTTTTTTTCTCATGATGAGAACTTTTAAGAGCAACTCTCTTAGCAATTTCAAATATGCAATACGGTATTATTAACTGGTCATACTGCTGTACGTTACATTCCTGTGACGTATTTATTTTATAACTGGGAGTTTTTACCTTGACCCCCTTCACCTGTTTCTTTTACCTCCCCCCCCCCCACCTCTGCCTCTGGCAACCCCCAGTCTGTTTTCTATATCTGTGAACTTGGTTTTCCAAGGCTAATGATTTCCGTGTGAGAGCCCACTAAGCTGGCTGTTCAGGAAAATCCAAAGACTGCTCCAGCAACAAAACAGTCATGTCTTGGGCTGCAGAACTGATCCCTGGTAGGGCGAGCGGGATACCAGGTGGGTGTGTGTCCCCTGCCCAACCCCCGCCCCCAAGCATGTGGTGACGAGGGTGTGAAACCTGATTTTTGCAGATTTGGAAAACGTGATAATTAAAAAAAAAACAACCTCATGCAAATGATGTTTCTAAAGTTCATTCAAGAGGTTCCTTTGTAGAAATCATTTTACTCTTTACAAATTCAACACAGCCCAGTGAGGTTGGTAGGATAGACCAGCTGTCCTTTGTCTTGACACCTCTGACTTTATTTATTTTTTAAGATTTTATTCATTTGACAGAGAGAGACACAGCGAGAGAGGGAAGACAAGCGGGGGAGTGGGAGAGGGAGAAGCAGGTTTCCTGCTTAGCAGGGAGCCTGATGCGGGGCTCCATTCTAGGACCCTGGGATCATGACCTGAGCCGTAGGCAGACCTTAATGACTGAGCCCCCCAGGTGCCCTGACCCCTCTGACTTTAAAATTTAAGTTAACTTCAGCCTTGTCTAAATTAGTGATGTCACTTTGGAAGTGAGATCATTCACATAACTGTGTATCATTGTGTCACCTTTAAAAATAAGTATAGCAATCCTGCTTCTACTTGATGGTGACTTGGTTCAAAACCAGCTTATAACATCCATAGGTTTTCTGTAATTATTGTCTCAATGCAGAGTGATCTTCAGTGTTCTTGAACTTGGGAAATTATTCATAATAAACAAGTTGGAACTACAAGTTTCTCTTTTAGAATGGATCTGGGGCTACTTTCACATTTTCTGTCTTAGATGTTAATGAGAAAGGAATTTTGTTTAAACTGACCTGTATGGTAAAAAATTAAAAAATAAAATTAAAAAAAACAAAGAACAAAAAAACCGACCGTGTGTGTTTACAGCTGAGACAAACCCTGCGGTCTCTGTGAACACGGTAGATAATTAGCTTCGATTGGAATAAAAATAGAACAGTCCACACCAGGGCAGATATGAAGCATGTTAGACTTGTACCCGTGTTCCCAGTGGAGCCTAGACTTTCTGACGGGTCTGGTCGTGAAAAGGAAGCTCTTCGGCGGTCACTTTTGTTGACTTATGGTATCGTTGCACCAGGAGACGTGGTGTTGGATAGGAGACTGTGTTTGGAGTCATGTCCCAGGTTCCGTCTTTGGTTCCTTCAGACTGTTCCTGGAAGAATTCACAGCAGAACGGTTTTTTCAAAAATCCCCACGTGTTACTTCCTCTTCCTTAAGAGACCCTCCTGTGACTCCCTGGGACCCTGCACAGCCATTTCTGCGGCGGAAGGCTCCTGGGTCCCCGCACCCGTGAATCACAGCCACAGTGTAACGGGAACCGTCCTCGGGCAGGACTTCAGTATTTTCGGAGAACTCTCATATGGATTGCGTGTCTGCAGTCTGGGCAGGACTGGTTTGATTATCGAGGCAGTAGAAGCATGGAGGGCTCCTAGTATTTCTTCCGTCGCACTGACCTCCAGCTTCTGAAATACTTGCAGACAATAGACTTGAAGAGCTGCTGCGGCTCATTTCTGCTTCTGCACTCTGTTTTTGGTTATGTATTTAAGAGAGTTGGAGAAAAAGGTCCTGTTTGCATTTGGCAGTGGATGACACAAAATATGCCAAAATTAGAAGAAACAAAGTGAACACTGAGCAGAGACTCTGAAAGTTCCAAGTCTCACCTGAATGTTGTGTTTTCTTCTGCGTTACTTGTGCTTGGAGCAAAGCCGGTATTTGCTAACTGTTGATTAAATGAACAGTCAGGGGGTAACTCTTAAATAAAGCATGCACCTCAGCAGGGCTTTCAAACAGAGGTCCTAGTACCCCCAAAGAGTCCATAGAGGGAAATTGGGGATTCTGTGAACTTGTAAAGAAATGAGATGACATCTTTATTTCGACTCATTTCTAGCTGAAATACAGCGTTTCCTTTCACGGTAAACCCAGAAAGCAAAGCACGGTGGCATCAGCAGGCCCTGTGGCTTTGTCGCCAGCAGTAATCAAGACTTTCATGCCCCTCTGCAGTGGAGACGAGTTTGAAATGTACACCTTTACTCATCACGGCTTTGGAATTACCTTCATTATGACGCGTGTGGATAGATCTTGTTATTTAATACATTGACAAGCTCTTCTATCACAGACTTTTTGCAGGTTTTCAGAGCCGCCTTGCAATATGATTGGTTTCCTCTGTAGTCATTTGTACTTTATGTTTTCAGCTCTGCCTTCTGAGGAGGGGTCTGTGAGCCTGGCTGGACGGGCTGAGGGGTCGGTGGAGGGTGCAGATCAGGGGCCCTGCTCCGTGTGTGGTCTCCTTTTTGGGTTTCCTTGTTTGCTTACAGATGTGTAGCCCAGGAGATAGCATGGCCCCGGCACTGTGACTCACCAGTGTTGTTAAGTCAGTTGTGAGGTGTGGCGGAAGATAACAGAGCTGTTCCCTCTTAGATTTCTTTTCTCATCAGTTAGGGCAGTGGTTCTCCGTTGTGGGTGGCAATGGGGCTAAGGGGTTCCCTGGGGGTTCTGAGGATAGGACATGAGGCAAACCTCAGCTCCCTCTCTTACAGGCTGTCTCCCAGAGTAGAGAAACCACGTTCACCTTTTGAATCTGGCCCTCCCCTGGCTTTTGTTTGTTCGTTTGTTTTTTATTTTTTGCTTCCATGCCTAATACGGTTGAACTCACGACCCTGAGATTGGGAGTCACATCCTCTGCCAACTGAGCTAGCCAGGAACCCCTCACCTGGCTTGTTAAAAAGACGTACGTGGCTACCTCTTTGGGGTCTCCCTTTACCAAGTGTAGAATGAACTTTTCAGACAGATTTTAACAAGTTGCTTTTTTTTTTTTTTTTTTTTGATTCCTGAGGAGTGTGAGAAACACAGAATGTGAAAATGATTCACACAGCAAATGTACCCATAAATAGGGGACATTTAGAATTAGATGGTCTAGGAGAAAGAAAGAATACTCAACATTTAGCCCTTGCTATGTATCAGGCACTGTTCCTAATTCCTTACATGTATCTCATTCAGTTCTCATAGTGACCTCTAAGGAAAAGAGTCTTGCTGTCCCCACCTAACTTCCCTGAGGCACAGGGAAGTTAAGAAACTTGCCCAGGGGTCGCCTGGGTGGCTCAGTTGGTTAGGTGACTGCCTTCAGCTCAGGTCATGATCCTGGAGACCCAGGATCGAGTCCCACATTGGGCTCCCTGCTTGGCGGGAGGCCTGCTTCTCCCTCTCTCACTCCCCCTGCTTGGGTTCCCTCTCTGGCTGTGTTTCTCTCTGTCAAATAAATAAAATCTTTAAAAAAAAAAAAAAAAGAAAGAAACTTGCCCAAAGTCACCCAGCTTGTAAGGGGTTAAGGGGTTGCTGAGTTTCAACCTTGGTTGTCGGGGCTACTCTGTATCTTAACCACTCTCTCAGAAGAACAAAAGGAGAAAACACTTGTAGTTGAAGAATGAAGCTCATTTGGCACATAGGATGTAAAGAGCAAACCCTCAGTTTGAGAATATCAGTAGCTACTTATTTATAAAAATGTGTCTCCTACATAGTCAAGATTCAACTTTTTTCCACTAAAGGTCGCTGTCTCACGTGACACTTAGCCAGATGCAACGTAATGCCAGCTTGAAGTTTCCTCCACCCTTCTCTGTGATTTTGCCTCTGTTGTGTGGTCTGTAGGTCACGCTTCCCCACCTCTGGTGGAAACGACATGTGTGTGCTGTGGACCTTCCTTGTCACATAGCATTCTGCAGACACCAGGCGTGAAGGTGGCTGGGTCGGTACAGCAGTGGTGGTGGCCCCTTCTGGTTCTCATTTCCAGGGACTGCTATGTGTCACTTTTTGGTTAAGGAGCTTGGGAAAAGAAACCTCTCTGTGTCTCAAGTGCATAGGATTCTCTGACTGCCTCACCTCTGACTTCACCTGGACTAGTCTTTTTACCTAAGGACAAGAGAAGGTTATAAAGCAAATAAGAGTTTCAAGACATTGTTCTGTTGTTTCCTTTTACTGGGAACTAATCTTAATGAGTCAGCCCCCAGGTACTCACTAGGTGCCCGGTATGCACCTGTACGCCCTTGTGAACTTGGCTTCTTGAGTCCCAGCTCGGGTTTTCTGGCTCAGGAAGTGAAAACATCTCCTGGATTATGGGTTTTCCTGCCTTACCTAAGCAGGGACTTCGCAGCTGGACTTGCAGGAAGCCCTCCAGGCCTCTGCACTGAGTTGCTTGCCTTGCTTTTGTGGGAGAAGCAAGTGGAGTCTGGGAACTTGCATATCCCACCAGGTCCCTGTGCCATTTTAATTTTTTTTAAATCTAATTTTAACAACAAAAAAAATGAAAGACCATTGCCGGAGCACCCACGGCCCGTGGCAAAGTGCCTCACCAAGCTTATGCATGGTGCCAACCCTGCACATGCCAAGGGTCATGGGCAGTCCCCCTGCCCCTCACCCCGGCCCCCTGGAGTTGTTCCCAGGGAGGACTGGAGCCCACAGTCGCTCTCATATGCCGATTTCCACTGTGTTCATTTCCTTGTGTCCACATGGTCCCAGGCGTCACGAGTGTTCGTATGAGCTCGCGTGTTACACTTTAGCAAGGGCAGTGGGAGTGTGCTCGGGACGGGGCATGCACGCCCAGAACATCTGCAGGGGCTCTGCTGGCCAGAGCATGGGCTGGACCCCAGTCTCTGTACCCGGCCGTCCCTGGAGGTCTTGGTGCCTCTGGAGCAGGGTGACACAGTGACCACTCCCTTCTGGACACTTGGCTTCCTGGAGCTCCCACCAGTGCTGTCCCTTCCCCTTCCTTTTGGCTGCCGACATGCTTCTCATCTATTTGCTTCCATCACGATAACGCAAGCAGTAATAATAATGAGTCAGCTCTGGACAGGGCTTCCTGTTGGCTGGGCTGGTGCTCATAAACGCTTTACCTTCCGGAGTCTATTAGCACATACCCTGGATTTGAGGTCCGTGATCCCCTCTTTGTTAAGTGATTTTTTTCGGGTATCGTGCAACTTGGTATCCAAATTGAGTTGGCCATTGAATCCTTAATTTAGTCTTTCAGGGTATTAAACTTCACTTTTATAGAAACAGCTCTTTTTCTGTGCGATTCATGAAATAGTAAACATAACTGTGTCATTACATTAACAAGCAAAAATGGAAATGAACAGATTTGGGAATAAACACAAATGACCCTTGGTAGGGAATAGAGCTTGATTCCTATGAGCCCATATGGCCCTGCTGGAGAGATAGTGGTCTGTCTGCAGGAGGGGGCAGGGGGTGACGGGCTCTCCGGGGGCCACGGCTGCTTGTTGGGACTCCGGGTCCGCCGGGGGGTGCCTGGGACTAGAGAAGGCTGTAGCCACTCCGTGTACAGGTGAATCATCCTGGCAGTGCTATAGTTCTGCCTCCCCTCGGAGCAGTCCTCTCGGTCTGGCTTCTTTCTGTTCCTTTTTGGTAAATCTCTTTTTTCGTTCCTCTGCTTAGTGGTGGGTGCTTATCAGTCTCCTCTCTTGGGGTCTCCTGCCTTCCGCATCCCCCTTCTGCATTTCCCTCTCTGCCCACAGGATGCATTGCCAGAGTCTCCCGTAAACTGAGACCAGGTTTGTCATCTTCATTTTGGTCCTCTCACCAGCTGCCTGATGTGCACAGAGGTGCTGGTACCCGACCACAGCCTCTGCCACGTCTTGTCCTTTCTGTCCCCAGGGGCACCTTGTAGTCCTGGTCCTGAGTGAGCGTTAATGTCATCAGCGCGAGCAACCTCTTTGGACCTTGGTTTTCTTTTCTTTTTTTTTTTTTAATTAAAAAAAAAAGTGTGACTCTCAGTTGTTGGGGCACTGGGACATAGTGTCCATTTCTGATTTTCAGGGTGGAGAAAGCAGGGATGCTTATCTTTGGTGGACATACTCATGGAGCCAACTCCATTGCTTAGCCCTTATTAGTGTGTGGCCGTTTAGTGAATGTCAGTGGTCTTTAAAGGGAGTGAGGTCTTAAAAATAGTATATCCGTCAGTCCTAAAAATTGGTTGATTGTAGGTAATTTAGCAAGACTTAGGACAAAAAGTGAGTAACAACTATTTCTCTTTTTTTGTGAGATATTTTTAGTGTTTTTTTTTTTTCTCCAACAAATATTCTACGTATCTGGGAACATAATACTTTTTTACTTAATTGTATATATTGCCATTTCCCCATGGCATTAAAATTCTTGAAGAACACATGTTCATTGTTGCTTAATATACTATCATTTATATCTAATCATTGAGGATCTGGGCTCTTTCTAAATTTTCCTCAGATAACACACCGCTAATGTCCTTCTATATCTGTAGATGTCTACCCAACTCATGATTTCCATAAAGTGTATGTATATCTTATAAACTTATTAGAAAATTACTAGTATTTACACTTACGGTGTATTTCTAGAAATTTACACATTTACAGGCTTGAAAATGTGGAGTTTTTAAGTCTCTTTGAACTATAGTATTACTCTTAGATTAAATATTAACTGGGATGCTTGGGTGGCTCAGTCCATCAAGAGTCTGCCTTTGGCTTGGGTCATGATCCCAGGGTTCTGGGATTGAGGCCCATGTTGGGTTCTCTGTTCAGTGGGGAGCCTGCTTCTCCCTTTCCCTCTGCCTGCTGCTCCCCCTGCTTAAGTCCTCTCTGCCAAATAAATAAAAGTCTTTTTAAAAAGTGGATATTAACTTACTGCAACAAAAGCAGCCTATTCTTGGTGAACATACATGGAGTCATGAGATCATTAGCAGCCCTGAGGAGTAAACATTGACTGAGTGAATGAGTAGAACATCATTCTATGATGTGCCAAGGGTTCATAAACTTCTTGATGTTTTCCTAACCTAGGAGTGGTGTGCAGGGATTCAGAGATTGGTGATGCCTCATTCTTCGAATTCAGAATTCTTTTTGGGTTTCATCTCTGATTTTTGCTGGATGGTTTGTATGTGATGGTGGTTAGTGATAAAAGAAAACGATATCCATTGAGTGTCTGTTACATTCTGGGCACTTTGAGTCCCACTGCAGTGATAAAAGATGGAGACTGTTCTTATCCCCATTTTTTTATTAAAGATTTTATTTTTTGGGGGCACCTGGGTGGCTCAGTTGGTTAAGCGACTGCCTTCGGCTCAGGTCATGATCCCGGAGACCCGGGATCAAGTCCCACATCGGGCTCCCTGCTTGGCAGGAAGCCTGCTTCTCCCTCTCTCACTCCCCCTGCTTGTGTTCCCTCTCTGTGTTTCTCTCTGTCAAATAAATAAAATCTTTAAAAAAAAAAAGATTTTATTTTTTTATTTGACACAGAGAGATCACAAGTGGGCAGAGAGGCAGGCAGAGAGAGAGGAGGAAGCAGGGTCTCTGCTGAGCAGAGAGCCCAATGCGGGCCTTGATCCCAGGACCCTGAGATCATGACCTGAGCTGAAGGCAGAGGCTTTAACCCACTGAGCCACCCAGGAGCCCCTTATCCCCATTTTTAAAATGAAGAGGCCACAGTTCAGAGGGACCCTCTGTTGCTGGGCTAGGGTCACGTAGGATGGGTGAGAAGCAGGGTCTCAGCCCAGCTGGACCAAGCCCATTCTCTTCTACTGTATGACATTCTCAGTGCAGCCCAAGCCTTATTATCTGTGGTTTGAAAAGGCCTTATGCACTTTTGAGGTACTTAAAATGGACAGTATTTCACTTCTCCCCAGCTCTGACTTGTGATCTCATCTTTCACCCAATCTTATTTCCAAGACTTCGGGCCATGGAGTACTTAGAAGCACTTTGCCTGAAAACACTGTATTTGGTCTTGAAGAAGTTTGAACACATCCTACATGTTTCCTTACAAGACACCTGAAGAAGAGTGTCTGACCCTTTTTCTTAGCTTGTGCAGGTTGTTACCTATTAATGAATGTTTGGAAAATGACAGTAGTAAATAATAGCCTGAAGAAGATGATTGAAGTTGTGTGTGTGTGTGTGTGTGTGTGTAATTCAAAGTGCTATCAAGGGATCGCCTTAAACTTTTCACCAAGGACCGCTTCATGAGAGAGCTATAAGGTGTGTTACCTGTAGTTTAGCTAGGATTGAGAGATGCAGCTAATCTGTGTGGGGGTAGGTCATGTTCACCTCTTCTGAGTGGTTCTTAGAGAAGACAAGCCCTGAGGGACCCAGCGGTCAGCCCTGTGTTAGAGGGCATCTCCAACTCCATGTGTGACCTTGAGCAAATCTCATAGCCTCTTTGGGACTCAGATTTACTATCTGCAAATCAGTCAGCATTAAACATTCTGTGGCTTTCTGAAATATGTCACTGAGAGCTTTTTACTCTTTTGTCGAAGGGATCCCAGGACAAATTTCTTTTATTATTGTTATTTCTTGTTTTTGTCTTATTGCAGTTTCTTTTAAAGTATTTTTTTCTGTATTATATAATAGGAGTTGTGAGACTTGGGACTTTAATTTTCAAATTGTTAAAAAGAGAAACCACCTTCATAAATTTAAAAAAAGTAGTTTTTGCTTTTTAAAAATAAAAGTGCTATTATTGCCCTCAGGTGGTAATTTTAGGGGAAATCTTAAAGAATTCGCAAAACACTATAGAAAGATTGGCCTAATTCTCTAAGCACGTTTTAAATTGCCTAGAACTTTTTTTCATTAAGCTTTAGATCTCTGCAAAGCTTATGTTCTAAAAGACTGCAAGCTGTAGGAAATAATTTCTGTATTCATTAGTAAATCCCAAGAGGGGGCAGAGCCCTCCTCGTCTGCCTTGTGGTACTTGCATTAAATAAGCGTTTAATAAATTCTTAAGTAAGAGAAAAATGAAAAGATATATGTTTTTAGGTTAAAGTTTTTCTCCTTTTTAAAAATAAAAACAAAACAAAACAAAAACCACATATGGAATACAGTTTGGTCTTTACCACCTTCCCAAGATGGCCTTCAGTCTGATTAAAACCCCAAGTGCAGCAAAAATAGAGGCACTGCAAGATGCTTTGAGCCCAGACAAATGAAATGGAGAAAATAACACCCAGTGCTGCCTTTCTGAAGGGAGGGGCTTAATAGTTCCATGAGGTGGTGACAGGGGTTCCCTGTGGAACCCTGGGGCTCTCTTCTCCCCCAGGTGTTGTGTGCGGTGGGTGGGGTCGAGTGAGGGGAGGAAAGACAAATCATAGGGTTGGGGTGGAGGACAAGTTGGGGACAGAAAAGGGATCTCATGGCCAGGGAAGACTTCTCATTTTCATTTGCCAACAAAATATGATACCAGAATCGCATGCATTAGAATACATTTCTGAATAGTTGCCGTGAATTTCTCTCCAGTAAATGCCCACACTTTGGCCATATCCTTCTGCTGTTCCAGGACCTGGGGCCATGTTGTTTATAGGCGAGCATCATCCAAACGAGCCCTGGATTGTGCTCCCACCTGTTGCTCGCCCCTCGCACAAGTGGACCCTTCCTTGGGCCCATTTTCACTGCCTCTAGCTATCCAAGTGTCTGCACTGGTAGAGGTGGGAGCAGAGCAGCCCTGTCCGCGTGGGCCCTCCGCACACAGGAGCCACACCTGGTCACAGCCATCCCCACCCCAGCGTGGGCCCAGGCCCTGCAGGAACGGAGGACCTGTGTCTGGGCACCAGTGCAGGGCAGCGGCTCGCTCTGAGCTGGACAGCACCTGCAGCTCTGGGCGTCTGGGCGCGGCGTCCGGGCAGCAGGGTAGCCAGGGACGCAAACCCGGGGGCAGTCTACCCGTGCGGCCCCTAAGCTTGCTCTGGCTTCTGCCACCTGCCAGCCTTTTTTTTTTTTTCCTCATCAAACCAGATTCCAGTTTTGAGTATCTTTTCTTTTGAGACCAGAAACGCTTGGCACGCAGCTCTGTGCAGATGGACAGTTTTCCTTTTCTTGTCACTCCAGCACGTCTAAGACAAAGTTGGAACAGGCTCAGGTGGGAAATTGACATGACAGCTCAGCTCACGCCCCCATCGGCTCCTCTTGGGGGATGTGCTCGGGCCAGAGAGGCTCCGAGTCGCAGCAAGAGCAGAGTTGTGGTTCAGTGGACCTTCTGGTTTGCCTTTTGAAGCCTGTGGCATCTGCTGCATGACCTGCCTGTCCCTGAGGTGAAATGCCTCATGCAGCCCCCCAAGGCTGCAGGAAGCAAACTGGGAGCTGTGGGGGCACATCTAAGCTCAGTTTCTTCTCTGTGTCCTTCCCGGATTTTAATAACTGCATCAGAGCCGGACTGCATGTCCGGTCTGCCCTGCCCTGTTGAATGCCATCTCCCTGCTTTGGGATGTGTCTCTGAAAGCCAGGCTTTGTTCTGCCCCAGAGAACCCAGGAGATGGCATGGGCGCCTGCTTTTCCTGTGCCTGAAATGAGGTGGAAAAGGTTTGGGAAGGGGGGTAGCTGACGGCAAGCTGTTTGCCCGCAGCCTGCCTTCTGCCACACGAGCTCAGTGATTGGCAGTGGCAATGTTTTAAAAACTAAAGATTGGGGGCGCCTGGGTGGCTCAGTTGGTTAAGCGACTGCCTTCAGCTCAGGTCATGATCCTGGAGACCTGGGATCGAGCCCCACATGGGGCTCTCTGCTTGGCGGGAGGCCTGCTTCTCCCTCTCTCACTCCCTCTGCTTGTGTTCCCTCTCTGGCTGTGTTTCTCTCTGTCAAATAAATAAAAAAATCTAAAAAAAAAAAATAATAAAAAATAAAGATTGGAAGGAGAGCTCCCCAGAAGCATCCTCTCTGTAGCAGGTGCCGGGAAAGTCTGCTGGTAAGGCCGGGTTTCACGTGAGCTCCAGCAGCCCTCTCTGGAATGGAAGGCTAGGAAGCCCATTCTTCTGTCGGTAGGCTCCTGGCCACCTTTGGGTGCAGGTAGAAGGCCAGCCGCACGATTTCCTGAAGGGAGGAAAGCCCTAGAGACTGGGAGCATGTTCCAGAGGGGATTGGGGTCATCGAGTGGTTCTGCTTCCTAGCGGGAGGGAACACACAGGAACCCATGCTTCTACCCACCCGCTCGAGTGAGCGGTAGCGCGTGGCCTGTGCCAGTCACCGAGGGGCACGGAGGAAGGAAAGCAGTGTGTGGCGAGTCCTGTGACGTCTGATACTTTGGGGCAAACTCTTATCTGTGTTATTTGTACTTTAATTGTTCATTGTTAGTGTTTACTTATCTTTTAAGCATATTGAATAACCATTCAAAATTATGTATACATATATGTATATGTTCAGGTGTATATAGAAGATCATTCATATGTACATGGATATTTAATTCATTTGCTTACAGAACTAATAATTAGAAACTTGGAAGTTAAACTCTTGTGAGCAGTTCAGTCTGATCACAAAGGTATGCCCATGGGATTCCCGGTAACACTGCAGACCAGATCTGCTAGATTCTCTTACCTGCTCACAGAAGCGAGCTTACGGCTCACCTGGCAACATAGGACCCGACCTCCTCCTTCCCAGGGTGTGGTCTGTGGCCACAGCGTCGGACCTTTCTGTTCTCCTGCCTGCCTCCTCATTTCATATCCGGTTGGCTTATTCATCGGCACCCTACTTCGAGAAATGTTCATGTAATGCTTTATAAAAGATATTAATGGCAGAGACAGAGCAGTCATACACGCCCACCCTCCTCTTACTTCTTCAGATGGATTAAAAATATCTTCCTGTAGTCTTCTTTCTTTTATACATCAGTTGCCTCGTTCACTTGGTTGCCCTTTTAGTCTAGGCATTCCTTGATCATCGTCACGGCCTTTACAGCCTTGACTTGTTCCCTTTAAATGTCATTAACTGTATTCTGTTTTTGATGTTCAGATTGTTGCAACCTGGCCCTTGGCCATCCTCGTAAGCTGGCTTCTGCCCCTTATCGCTTCTCCCCCGGGACCTTGTGGAGGAGCCATCTTTGCTTTCCTGCAAGCCAGCCTTGTAGGTGGCTCTTAATTTTTCCTGCCCCAAGGCATGGAATTAGCAGGTCTCCATGGAACCCTGCTGACATTTCACCCAAAGCTGGGCACCAGAATGTTGACCTGCTGGTCATGGGGGTGGGGGATAGATATCCTTGCTGGGCCACTTGCTTGACAGATCTGGAAATAGTGTTTCTTTTTAGTATCCCTAAAGTATCACTTAGTATCACTAAGTCCCATTGATCTTTTCAATTAAATTCTTTAGTGAATTTAATTCAGTTTTTATTTTGTTCTCAAAAAAAAAAACAATTTTTAAAAAAGATTTATTTATTTGAGAGAGAGAGCAAGCATGAGTGGGACGGGCAGAGGGAGAGGGAGGGAGAATCTCAAGCAGACTCCCTGCTGAGCATGGAGTCTGGAGCCTGATTTTGGGGGGGGGGGGC
>PITA01024447.1:0-26676 GCA_004023965.1 Spilogale gracilis
TGTTGCTGGCATTCCTAAGATACTAACCTCAATCTGGTTAACGACAGTTAGAAACACTAAACCAATAAACAATTTAAAGGAAAGAACCAAAGAGAGAAAAGGGTTCTTTCACTTAAAATTGTTTCTTAAAAAAACAAAAACAAAACTCTTCCTAGACCTTCCTTCTAACATTGAAGACCTCAAATTTTGCATTTTTACAGTTACTCAAAACCGAATTTTGATAGTTCAGTCTGAACTAAAAGAGAATAAACAACCTTTTGCTTTTTGTCCAGCTGCTGACCAAAGCTACGCAATGATTTTTCTTCCACAGCCAGGCTGGAAGGAGCAATACTGACTGTCTGTGGGATTTACCCAAAGAATATAAAAACTTAATTGAAAGGGATATGACCCCCCTGTGCTGGTAGCAGCATTTCAACAAGAGCCAAATTATGGAAGCAGCCCGAGTGTCCACTTACTGATGAATGGACAAAGAAGATGTGGTATGTGTGTGTACACACACACAGTGGATTATCCAGCCATAAAAAATAATGAAATCTTGCCATTTGCAAGGACATGGATAGAGCTAGAGAGTACGCTAAGTGAGATAAGTCAAAGACAAACACCGTATGATTTCACTCACATGTGGAATTTCAGAAACAAGCAAAGGAAAGGAAGAGCAAAAGAAATCAAGAAACAGACTCTTAATTATAGAGAACAAAGTGATGGTTATCGGAGGGGAGGTGGGTAAGACCAGTGATGGGGATGAAGGAGGGCACTTGCTGTGATGAGCAGAGGTTGAGGCACAGAAGTGTCGAATCACTCTACTGTACACCTGAAATTAATATAACTCTGTATGTTAACTATACTGGAATTCAAACTCAGTTTAAAAAATACTGCCCATCTGAAATCTAAGAACAATGTTCAATTAAAATTATAACACCATATCTCAAAAGCACAAACATTTTAGGGGGACTAATCTCTTGTGAAGTCTAGTCCACAAGGCACTTTCACTGCCAAGTTCAGTCCTACTGACTTGAATGATACTGCCCCACAACTCCACCGTGGCAAAAGGGAGGTGCCTAAGCTTCTCTCCCCTCCCCCACTTAAGATTCACAAATATTCACATTTCCTTCTTCTACTCAAATGCTCTCTAGCGACTCCTCTTGGTGAATTATCCTAACAGCAACAATTATATAGATTTACACACACACAGACACACACACACGTACACGTTGAGGCCAATTCAATGTACAGAGTAGTCAAATATTTAAAAATAATTAACGTGTCAACTACCCTTTAGAGTTGACTCTGACACCTCCCAATCATGACCTCTATATGGATGAGGTAGAATACTAAATCCTTAGTAACCACCAGATCACCAAATAAACCTGGGTTCCTTGTAGTAACCTGAGCATTGTCACTGGATCCTCAGTCCAGCTTCCCAATGGCCCTGGGGGGTGCCACTACCATGACACAGAACCACACAGAACTGTGCTCCTCCAAACACTTGTTTTTTCCTATAGATAGAATATCCTGTGCCTCCAGTCTCTTCTGTGATGAATGCATCCTACAGATCGTTCTGTACAAGCCCTCTCCACGGCCATAAAGGCTGACACCTGCCCATAGAACCCTGTCCATCTCCCCCAGCTGGCTCCTCCCCTGCCGCTAGGGGCAGGCCTCTGAAGGTGCCAGGCTCCTTAGTAAGACACACCATCTTCCTTACTGCATTTTAGCCACACGGACTCCTGTGGGCCTAGATGAAAATAGAATAGCCCAAACACAAGAATACAGCACCTTGGATCACTGTTTCCTAAATTCTTTTTTGCTAGAAGTAAAATTTTGAATGTTAACTTGTGATTAAGTATATGATTAAAGACCTCAGTTCTGTGAGCTTGCTAATACTGCTTGATTTAACGAAGTGCTATTCAAAATCAAAAGATTTCTTTATAATTAATTCCCTGGATTTTAATGTGCCAGATGGAATATGCTGTCAAAGCCACCTGTGAGAAAGCTAGACTATGTACCAATTTAAATACTACAAAGGAAAATCATATTATAATCAAACTTAATTTTTTAAAATATCAAAAATGGTATTAATCATCTTGATTTTGCTCTCTGAACCAAGCTGTTTCTAAAGATCAAACACATCCTCAAAGAGAAAAGATTTCTCCCATTGATCTATTCTGATCGTCTACAGCCAGCTCTGAAAACTATTTCAAAAAAGAAATCCCAAAAATGTTTCAAGAAAGGCATTTTTATTGGAATAAAAGAGAAAATAACTTGAAATTCACAGAGCAACTCCCATGTGTCAGATACTACAGCCGGCATTTTCACAAACCTTCAGCCTCTGTAACAACCTTGTAAGACAGGCATTATATTCTCATTTGATATAAGAAGATGTTAAGCTCAGAGAAGAACGGACTTGCCCGAAACCACCATGTGACTAAACATCAGACTGGAATTCAAACCCAAAATAAATGCTTTAATGATTTTTCTTAACTTCAGACAATACTGGACGCATAATACTCATCAGTATATAGCCTTTATAGCACATTCATTAACCACATTACTTCCTAATCTCATCTAATTTTTAAAATTTACATTCATAGTGTTTTTTCTGAAGTTCAAGTATGATAAAGCTCCCAAAAGTAGCAGGTGAAATCGACTCACTTAACACAAAGTGCTGGGTACAGTACAACCACCCAGATTTGATCCTGACCTGAAGCAGCTTCAGAGCACATGGCGAAGAACAGCTCTTGGTAAATATCAGTGATAAAGTAAGAGACGTGTTTCTTGATTAAGGACATGCCAGGCACTGAGCTAAGTGTGGGTATACTGGTGAATAAACCCAGTACTCCCCATCCTCATGAAGTTTACAGATTAGAAGGGAAGAAAGACAATTCAACAGTCATACCGTGACATTACTCTTACGTGCTCTACAATGGGGCCCATTTTGGAATATCTCACCTAGGCTTGGGGGAATTAAAGAAGGCTTTTTACGGGAAGTGACTGCAGTATAGATCTGGGGAGGAAAAAAAAAAGTAGCAGGGCAAAAACAGGGAGGGGAACACAGGCAAAGGAAATAGCCTGTCAAAGCCAGAGAGTGTGAGGCTGGCCAACCTCAGAAATGGAAAATAGTTCAGGACAGCTGGAGGTGGCCTGCTGTGCGAGGAGCCCCCAAAGAGGAAGGCAGGCACCAACCAGACCCCAGTGGCCTTTTAAGCTATTTAAGGAATTGGGACTTGACCCTTAGGGCCATAAGAAGCCATGAGAGGGTTTCAGGAAGATAAATGAGGTGACCAGATTGACACGTTAGAAGGATCATTCTGGTGGCAATGTGAAGTTGGCCAAGGTCAAGGCAAGACTGGATCTAGGGAGACCAGGGCGGGTTCTTCAGGAACTCAGATCAGCAATGAAGACACGATGAGCCCTGAAACCAAGACCGAGGAGAGGACAGGGGCAGCTGATATTTAGGAGGCAAACTTAACGGCTGGCCTGTGGTGACCGAGGGGGCTGAAGGTAGTCTCCACATTTTTTTTTACTGAGCCCTTGGCAGAAGGTGGTACCACTCAGAAATGGAAGGCAGATGTAGGTATTGGTTCAGGAAGGCAGAAGCTGGGGTTCATTCCGGATCTGTGGATCTGAGAGAGCTGCGGATGCAGGTGAGGGGTTCCGGGGACAGCTAGAAATGCATGTCTCAGATTGCAGACACTGATCTTCATTAAAGACACATGTGGTAATAGTGGGCTGAGAGTGAAGATTATCTGCATGAGGAGGCATGAAGAGGTGAGAAGCAGCAGGAAGAGATGCCCTGAGCCCCTCGAGAGGACAGAGAAGGCCAGGTGAACCTCAACTACAGTGACACTGCACCACACTTGAAAACCAAAAGAAAAATGTGCAGAGGGGCACCTGGCTGCCTCAGTCGGTGCAGCAGGTGACACTTGATCTTGGCAGTGGGAATTTGAGCCTCACGCTGGGTGCAGAGGTCACTTTAAAAAATCTTAAAAAAAAAAAAAAAAGGAAAAGAAAAATGTGACAGATAACTGAGGAAAGAGGTTAAGAACCACTTCCTTATGTCCCCTCATGCCCTCAATGCTGCCTCCACTCTCTGCAAGCTGCCCCTTTTACTCTTCCCAGAGCACACAAGCTTTACCGCTGCAGGGATTTGATCATTCTACCCCCTCTCCCTTTTAAAAACAAGAAGATATAACACAATACCACCCAGCCCTTTATCCCACCACACAGAGAAGTGCTTGTCTTCTCTTTCTTCCTTCATTACAGCTGCCTTGAATTCATGGATAATTCACCATTTTCTCTTCCACAGCACACAGCAGACTCTTGCAGATAAAAGGTACTCAACAAATAATTGTTTAATAAGTAAGTGGCAAATGTTTGAACAGGAAAGATCAACTTGCGGTGCCTACAGGCAGGCTTTGTCCTATAAGGAAAACCTGAAGGTGATTCTTTATAGGACTATTTGGCATTCCGGGCCAACAGATCGCCTGGGATAGTTCCTCACTGTGATTACCACTGAAGGGCAAGAGGAGAAATCACTGTGCTGCAGCAGAGGATGAAGACTTAGACAATCATGGAAACCTGACCAGATCAAGACCCACGGCCGTGTGTTGCGCATGTAATCAGGGGACAGGGTAATGGAACTAGAACTATCTAAAAAGCTAAATGAGGAACTCCTTTTGGTACATAGGGAGCACTACAAGAACTGTCCCAGTAGCTGAGTCTGGTATCAGAGAAATTCTACACTGCTAATCTGAAAGTAAACCTAAGACCCTGTCACCAAAAAATTAAAAAATTTTTTAAAAAGTACTGTATATAAATTCCAAGCGTATGTTCTTTGTACTACATCATGCTGCCTCCCAAGAGAACTGAAATTTAACACAATTTAAAACATAGTCACATCCAAAAGGTCCCTGAAGATCTATCTGCTCAGTACTAAAATGCAGATTCTTTAACAGAAACCAGAAGCTTCTGGATTAGAAAACAAAAAAATTTGCTGATGTCACTCTGCCTGAGGCTTCAGAAGAACATGAACGTGACTGCTACCACAGGTAATGGGATGCTCACAATTTATTCTGAGCCATAAAGGTTTTATTTATTACTTTAGGACTGCAAAAGGAGATAAGTTGTTATTTCAATAACAACTTTACATGGAAAGAAAAAGAATCATATTGATCCATCTTATTTTCCAAAAAAGATATTTCCCTCTATAGTCTAGAGGCAAACTGTACAGCAATTTCTACCACCAGCTTTTCCCTTGGTGCATGCAAACCCAGTTTCTGCTTTCTGCAAAATAGATTTCAAGTTTAGATGTTCATAACAACTACTTCAACTTCTCCAAGCTTCCTAGAATAAATTAATCACTATAGTGCCTGTGGCAGTGCCCACAGACTATCTATGTAATAGCCCGGATTGGAGAGGAAACGGAAGCACAAACAGAAAAGAACCTTAGAGAAGAGTTCTCTCCTGTGCAGAGAGGGGGAGCTTTGTCAAGTACACATCCCACCCACCCACCCCACACCCCAGCTCCCCACCCAAACCCATACAGGCTGCTGCAGTGAGGAGCATCAAACATGGGACAATACTGCTCATCTCTGCCCAGAGAGAGACCTGTCACCAAGCAGAAAGACATGCAGTCTGCTCAAGAACATGCTGGATCTTCTGGACCTAAAGAATGCTCAGTGGAGAGAAATACCCTGTTAGAGTGCTGGGTCCCAAACTCCAGGAGAACACCAAAGACATTAATGACTTTGAAAAGGATTTTAAGGCCTTCTGGTCTGGTCCTTCCACTTAACGAGAGGATGACATTCCTTCTTGTTCTCCAGGCCTCCCCATCATGTGCTACCTGCTACTTCGAAACTTTGTATCTTCTCCCCTCTCCCAACCACAATGAGATAGAGAAGTTCCATAATGTCAGGAAAGTATCAAGAGTCAAGAAGAAATCCTACTGATAACCACACATTAAGTGATGACTGTCTTCATTTCAATGCTCCCTAGAGTACATACAAGGAAAGGGAAAATAAGTAAAACAAGCAATCGCTGGCATTAAAATTCTGTCATCCTGTTGCTGCTGGTGAACTTTAGCAAAGGAAAAACAAATTTAAGTATATCATCAAATGTAATGGACAAGCGTATGGCGTCACTTTGGTCTGAGCTAGTGAAAAGTACACCATACATGCATTCAGGAATCTTGAGGTCAATGTTACCTCTGGATAGATTTCTTTACTTGGTGGTATAGTAAACAATATAAAAGGATCAATGTTTTTCTTTTTTTTTTTTAACATTTTCAATAACAATATAAAGCAAGCCAAAGGCATTTTCCTCAGAACTATATTTACTAAAACAGGAAAAGAAGAAGGGAGGGAGGGCATCAGTCACTCAAGTCCACAGTGAACAAGAACAGATAACTCAGCACTGAAATTAAAAATCTAGGGAAAGGGGCACCTGGGTGGCTCAGTTGGTTAGGCAACTGCCTTTGGCTGAGGTCATGACCCCAGAGTCCCAGGATCGAGTCCTGCATCGGGCTCCCTGCTTGGCGGAAATCCTGCTTCTCCTTCTCTCACTCCCCCTGCTTGTGTACCCTCTCTCGCTGTGTTTCTCTCTGTCAAATAAATAAATAAAATCTTTAAAAAAAAAAATTTAGGGAAAACAGCTACTCTTGTAAGTTATATACAAGGTACTCTTGTCTACTTATGCTGATAAAGGGAAGACAGAAATCAGACTGCACAGAGGTCACGTCAGCTATTCGAAAAGAAAGCACAGGGGGAGTGTGTTGTTCTCACCCACCAGGCCTACCAACTGTTTTCTATAAACCACGGGCATAAAGGGGTATTTACTCCAGGCTCTAGGATACAGGACAGGCCTCTGACTTAGCAAATCATAAACCAGTCAGCTCCTAGGGTGTGTTTCTGCTGTTCCAGCACAGGCACTCCCTGAGATGTCAGTCAGTGGCTACCTAGAGAGGGGCTAGTTTCAGCATCCAACAGTTCTCTCTGCAGTGCTTAGAGCAGCTAATACCACTCACAGTAACAGCCCTGCAAAGTATGTGAAATCAACAAAACTTAAATACACCTCTCACCCTTCCAGCTCTGTCCTCCGTACCCTAACCTCCATCATAAAAGTTGTGGAAAGGAATACAGGTTTTTTAAAAAAGAAATCTGCTTTCTAAATAAAATGACAAAAGAGCTAAAAGGGAATATAATTAAACTTCATTGCACCTAAAAAAAAAAAAAAGTTCCCCTATTCCCTATCAAATCTGAGCTGACAGGCATGTTATTTAATTGCCCATAAATGAGCTTCTTTAAATAGCACATATTAATACCACAAAAGCATCAGCTTGTGCAGAGAGAGAAGAGAGAGAGAGAACCTTGAAATGGCTGAAAAGCAATACGAACTGTTTTCTTAAAACCACAACAGAATATGAAATGAGGAAAAGCTGTGAAGGGAAAAGCCCTCCCTACCTCCATCCTGTGCCAAACCAGCCCTGCCCTAGACCACCAACTGCAAAGTCAGAGGCTAATCTGAACTGACGTCAAAGTAAAGCCTCCGCTTTGTCGGAACCCGTGAGATACTGATAGATGAAGCCGAAGACATTACTGAAACCATAATCTGTACCAAATGAAATAATACAGGCCCAGGCAAGTGTGGCTCATGCATAATTTACCCCTGGAATCTAACACATTTCCCCATGGATGTGCTGTCAGGGTCTCAAACCCAACATGGCTAAAAGGGAACAGAATAATACCTCCTCCTTCCTCAAACCAATTCTCCCTGGTGACTTGCCTCTTTCTGTATCAACTAAAAAATGACTTCTCTTCCTCTCCTTCAACCAAACAACCAGTCCGTTATCTAATGCTGGTAACAGATAGCACTTATTGAGGGGAAGCGAGGAGCCGGGCACGGCACCAGGGACTGGGACATGCATCAGGTCACTTCATCATTACACCTAACCGGCTAAGCAGATCTCATTATCCCCATCACCCCAGAAGAAGACCAAAACGCAGAGGTTAAGGACATTCATAAAGGTCTCATAGCGGGTAAGTAGCAAAACGCAAACCACACGCAAGTCTATCTGCCTACAGAACTCATGCCCGCGTATCACTCGCTGTCAAGCCTCACTGCACCCATTTAGTTTTACACCCCCAATGACACCACTCTAGTCTGGCCTCTCTTAGCTTCTGTGTACACTACCAGAACGCGCACACACACACACCCAGCCTTCCCATGCCCTCCATTCCAGGGTCTCGTGCCCAGGGCTGGACTGAGCTTCCTGAGCCCAACTTTGTTCATGACATGCCCGCCTCCTTAAATATCTTCACCGAGTCTCCACTGCTCCCCAAATATTACAAACTGCCTACAGAAAGACTTCCATAATTGGGCTTTTCCTCCCATTCTACTGAAAAAACTCTAACTGTAGCCTATAGTGAAGCGAAGCTCTTTGCCAATCTCCAACACTACACCGTGCATTTCCATCTTCTGCCTCTGCTCAAGTCATTAGTATCTGCTAGTACACCGTCCCACTCATTGAAGGTCCACCTCGAAACACATCTTTGTTATGATGCTTTGTCCCATAAGGATGCAAAACCAGAAGAGAAAAGAAGTGCTACTTCTGATGGAGCGCTTTCTTTGTGCCTGGCCCCATTCTAAGAAAAATCGGCACAACAACCTGAAGATACTGTTTCTACAATTGGTTTACAGAGAACTGAAGCACAGTGAGACACAGAACTATGCTCGCTGCTCCTCTTAACCACGTGGCTCTAGTAGCTCTCAAAAGTGATGGTCTTGACTTTGTAATGGGTGAGCTAAGCCGATCACCTCTGAATGCACTGATCGACCTTAACATCCCCCCAAACAGGACAACTCAACATCGTGTACTTTCTGACATGATACAATAAGAAATCCATGACACATGGGGCACCTGGGTGGTGCATTCGGTTAAGCATCTGCAGATTACAGCTCAGGCCATGGTTTCAGATTCATGGGCTCGAGCCCCGCACTAACCTCTGCACTGGGGACAGAGTCACTTGAGATTCTCTCTCTCCTTCTCCCTTAGCCTCTTCTCTCTCACTCTCTCTAGTAAATAAAATGTTTTAAAAAATATCTATAACACACATATGAAGCATTCTCGTACCAAAAAATTAAACCTGAATCTAATTATGCCTCTGGAGCAGGGCTACTCCAACTTCAGTATACACAAAAATCCCCTGGGGATCTGGTTAAACGCACATTCAGACTCAGGAGGGCTGGGGTGGGGCCTGAGATGCTGCATTTCTAGTCCATTCCCAGGAGTACCTATGTTGTAGGGCCACTGCGCAGGCTTTGGAAAGCACAGCTCTAGCACCTGGGTCTGATCACCAGTTTCCAAGACATAAGAACAGATTAAACAACTCAGGGCTGAGGGCACAATGAAAAAAGGGAGGCATTTGCCTCAGGTGCAAAATTTAGGTCAAAAAACACAATGGAGACAAATATTTTAATATAATAACTTTAAAAAATCAAAATTAATGCAAAAGACTCATGATGAAAAAACATCACAGTTTTAACTGAAGAGAGAACCAAGAGCACTGATTTTTCTTCCCGCCTCAAGCTCCAGGACGCTCTACAGCACGGATTGGCATACGTTATCCACCAAACCTTGAGTATAAGAAATTCCCCAGGGCAAATGCAAACCTGCCAGGTCTCAAAAATAAACACCGGGTAAGCAGGAAGGGGTTAGACCTTGTGAGGCTTAAGAGACAGGCACTAAATGCAATGTGTGAAAACTTGTTTTGATAGTGATTTGAACAAAATCATAAAACAAAGAATTTGGGGATAATAGGTAAAAATACAAACAGGTTGTACATTAGAAGACACAAAAAATTTTTAATTTTGTTAGGTTCATCATAATGACATGTTTTTTTAAGTCCTTATTAAAGATAAGGTACTAAAGTATAAATGATAGAAGCTGGCATTTCCTGAATCTATTTTAATATGTTCCGGAGGAAAAAAAAAGTAGAAAAATGAAATGAGATTAGTAAAATGCTGATATTTATTGAAGCTGGGTGATGACACATGGGGATTGATTATCCTCTTCTAATTTTTATATGATTAAAATTTCCATAATAAAAAAGTTAATCTTTTTTTTCCTTAGGCATCCCTAACATTCACTTTGTATCTTCAGACAGGACATAGCACAGAGTGCCACACACTTCTATAATAAAAGTAACTGCTTCTTCTAATCTGTGCCAGGAGCTGTGATTATATCTCCTAAGTGTCACAATCATGTTGTCGGATACTATATGGACAAATAAAGTGGAGTTTAACAAGCTGGAATAATGTGCCCAAAGTCATACATCCAGCAAGGGATAAAGAGAAAGCCTGACCCAGACCCACCGGGCTCAGAAGCCCAGATCTGAAGCACTACCTTCTACCCTGTCTTACGTCCATGGGGCTTAATGTTCTTCACTGTTCTCATGCTCCCTTCCACACAGAGGCCATTTCGACAGGTTAACATGAGGACCACCTGGTCTGGAATCACGGGCTCTAATACTTATTATCTGTGTGACCTTGGGAAATTACTTAATCTTGCTGTCCCCCAGTTTCTTTATCTATAAAGGGCTATTAATCTCATGCCAGTCTGAGATTAATAACCATCTCAAAGCTGTTCAGAAGATAAAATGAGTTAATAAACAGAATGTGCTTAGAATTGTGTCCGGCACGTGACAAGCACTGATTAAGTGTTAGTGATTATTATCATTACTAAGTTCTCAATAAAACTGAATGACACTGAACACACACATACACACACACCCAAGCACGTCGCACCTCACGCCAACTTATAACCACTTATTTCTACTTCTTCTGAGGAACTGTTTTTGGCCACAGACCTTGAAACGTGGGCTCCCACCCACCTATGAAAGTCGATGTATAATCAAGGTTAATGTTTCTATATTCAGAAGGGAAAAAACTCCACTATTAATAAAAACCTAGGGACACAAGACCCAGGACCGTCACTACAGTATTATATTTGCTTTGCAAGTTTCATATTCAGGGATTCATAGTGTTTATGGGATTTTAAAATCTCAAGAAAGGATCAGGAATTCTGGCTGGGAAGCTAGATGCCTCACAAAAATCACCAGGAGGGAGCCAGGCATCACAGGCCAACGTGGGTGGCAGACCCAGCGCCACAGCCCAGAGCTGAAGGACCTAGCCCAAGGCCAGGAGCCAGAACGGAGCAAGACTGGGGCTCCTGTTAGCTGCTGAGGCAAGAGTCTTTGTTGAGATGCTGTGCCAAGGCTCACCCACAAAAATCACAGGGAGAAAAACCAGAGCCAGGATAAGCAAGGACAAGATCCCCTGTGAAAGGAACAATCTGAGCTTAAATTAGATGCATAATGGCGCAGACCAAGCTAGCTGAGCTGCTTAGCCCTGCCTCTCTTGTAGTTACGTTCTGTCTTCAAACTACACCTTCCAATCTGTCTTGTTACCCGTGTAAGGTGAAATAAATAAGACCGAGATGTTATTAGACCATCTGGCAGATCTTTGGCTCCCTTCCCCACTAGCTGTCTCTCGCATCATTCACTGCCCAGTTACCAGAAGTAATTCATTTTAACTCTCAAAGTACTGAGCATATAGTATATCAAATTTACTCACAATTACTAGCATTTATTGAACGCTTAGGTCTATCAGGACTATGCTAAGAGCTTTATGATTCCCCACTTGATCCTTCAATGATCCAGTGAGGTGTTCTTACCATTCCTCCATACAGGTACGCCTAAGGCTCAGGGAACTGCTAGGACGCATCAGTTCTGTCTGACTCCAGAGACAACTTTAAGACTACACTGCCTCCTTTTCCTGTGCTTTTTATTAGCAGATTCTCTGCTACTAAAAGGGTGAGAAACAAGGGAGGGACGACTGCAGGTAGCTGTTGGCATGAAGAACCGAAGGACGTGGAACATACTCTCCCCCAGGGAGCCCAGAAAGCTCGAGAAGAGCAGTTGAAGAGCAAAGAGCAATACTTAGATTCTCTTTACTTTCAGCAAACAGCATCATTTCCTCCTCTTCAATTGCTCTTAAGGAGTCCTGAGAGCAGTCCCTGCTACTCCTGCTGATGCCTGCAACCAGCTGTGGGGAAATTAGGCAGAGGGAAAAGTATCACAGGTTTTTTCCCCTTGGAAGGGAAGGGAGAAAAAAGGGAAAGGAATTCCTAAGGGAGAAGAAAACTTACAGACAAGTAACAGTGGAAAAGAGCCTGCAAATAAATAATACCTGTGTCAAAAGACAGATTCAAGGCAGCAACCAAAAATAGGGCAGATAAAAATAAACATGTGCAACTTTTTCCAATTCTGTTGCAGAAAAAACTTTTCCTTAGAAAACCATGACCCTAAAAAAAGAAAGAAAGAAAGAAAGAAAACCATGACCCTTATTAAAATCTTGAAATCAACGCTAAAATACAGGCAATTGTTATTATTCTTAAGTGACTTATATCAGGAGATTCTGTTTTTCTTTCATGGGGAAGAAAAAAGTCAAATGCACATAATAAAACAATTTGTTTTTTTAAAATGAGTAATGTGAGATATTATGTGCACCAGTCTTAGAAATCAAAACAAGTAACTTAAAATTCTCCAAGTATAAGATATTAACAATTATCATAGTCTATCTTGATACCCGAGCAATATAAAGGAATGAACTACAGATAAAACCAACAGCACGGATGAATCTCAAAGCCATTGTGCTGAGAGGAAGAAGCTTTTCAAAAAAGAATGCATATGGGGTACCTGGGTGGCTCAGTTGGTTAAGTGGCTGCCTTTGACTCAGGTCATGATCTCAGGGTTCTGGGATCGAATCCCATGTTGGGCTCCCCGCTCAGTGGAGAGCCTGCTTCCCCTTCTCCCTTTGCCTCTCCCCCAATTCAAGCTCGCTCTCACTTTCCCTTGTTCTATTTCAAATAAATAAATAAAATCTTAAAAAAAAAAAAAGAATACATATTATTCCATATATATAAAGTCCTGGAACTAAAAAAAAAAAAAAATGAATCTATGATGGAGGGGTGGGGAATCTGCACAACGGTTACCCCAGGAGGCAGGGGATTCAGGGACTGACCACGAAGGGACATGAAGAAAGCATGTGAAGTGCTGACATCATTCTGTATCTTGCTAGGACTCTTGGTGATGCAGGTGTAGGCACTTAACAAAACTCAGCCAACATACACTTAAGATCTAGGTATGTCATTGTACATTAACTTTATAACAAAGGGAAAAAAACAGAAGCAAATACGAAACACTACATGCACCTTCAAGTCTTTAGTGGAAGTACACAAACATCTACAAATTACTTTGAAATGCATCAAAAAGACCAAGGAGGACAGAAAATGGAACAGAACATGTATAAAGCAAATACGGTCAAATCTAGAATCCAAGTAATAGATAGGCAGTTGTCCAGTGTAAAGTTCTTGCAATGTTGCCGTGTTTGAATATTTTCAGGAAAATATACTCATCTATTTATTACAAACAGGTAAGGAAGCTTACAAGGGAAAGGCAGGGTGAAAGGGAGAGAGCAGTAAGCCAAAAGGGAGTCAGACAAAGCTATGAACAAAGACAACCACAGAGCACAGAGGAATAATCAACAACACTTTAGAAGTTCTGAAATGAGCATCTTGGTCCCTGGGCAGCATGTTCGGTTTTCACTACTAATATATAGTAAATGCTAATAAATGTGTTTTAAGGGCTTTATTCTACTGGAGCAGTTAAAACTGCAACAGGAACATAAGAGCAGAGTTCTGATAAAGTTATATGAAAGGCAGTTAAAAGGTAGCATGTGGGGCACCCGGGTGGTTCAGTAATTAAGCATCTGCCTTTGGCTCAGGTCATGATCCCGGGGTCCTGGGATTGAGACCCACATCGGGCTCCCCACACAGTTTCTCCCTCCCTCCCTCCCTTCCCTCCTGCTCATGCTCTCTCATGTGCTCTGTCAAATAAATAAAATCTTTTTTTAAAAAAAAGATAGTGTGTGGGATGCCTAGGTGGCTCAGTTGGTTCAGCGACTGCCTTCGGCTCAGGTCATGATCCCGGAGACCCGGGATCGAGTCCCGCATCAGGCTGCTGGACTGGAAGCGGCAGGAAGCCTGCTTCTCCCTCTCTCACTCCCCCTGCTTGTGTTCCCTCTGGCTGTGTTTCTCTCTGTCAAATAAATAAAATCTTAAAAAAAAAAAAAAAGATAGTGTGTGTCATTAATAAATACAGCAGAACTTACACACTGAAGTGAGTACTGCTCTCCAAAGTTTGTCATCAGCAAAGACAAGACATGGGATTTCAAGTATGATTTACCGGAGTCCAAATCCCACAAGCTTCTAATTTCTCTGAGGCCCAATACCCTAATCTAGGATATGCAAATCTTACTACCTCTCTCACAGCATGATTCTGAGGATTCAATGAGACCATACACATGGAAAACACTAACTCAGCCCCAGGTAAAGAGTAAATATTCAGCACATTGTTGATTAGTTGCTGCTTTTCTTTCCTCTTCATCTAATAATGCCACCCTTATGACACATTTTTTGAGTTACTGGCCAAGTGAAGAAGAGTAAAAGTGTTTGTATGGGAGGTGGGAAGAACACATGCAAAAGTAAAGAGAAGGATAAAAGAACAGGCCTTTTAGAGACCTCTGGAACATGGGTCAAGCTGATAGGCAATGGAGGTGGGACAGGAAGGGACCAGGAGAAGACCTGAGGACAACCAGGGCCAAATCACAAAGGGCCCTCTATGCCACACTGAAGAATTGGGTCTTTGTTCTCTAGGACCTGGAGAGCCATTTATAGGTCATCTGCAGAAGGATGACATAATCTGAGTTCTCTTTTGGAAAAGAATATTTTGATGGCTGATCACATGATATAAACCCAGGACCACTATTTACAGACAATGCCAAAAGAAGCAAGAAACAGACTAGAACAATATTATGACTCCAAAATCCATATACTGTACTTGAGAATAGTAGTGTGGTTATGATCACCTCAGTCATGTGTGGAATGAGCATATCAGAACCTAGGAGAGTCCAACATCAAAAGGATGAGCAGAGTGAAAAGACACCCTCTAGGTAACTAAAAAAGGTATAGTCAAGAAGAATCAATGTGACAGAAATGTACTGAAAAGTATCCACTTGGGTGCCTGGGTGGCTCAGTGGGTTAAAGCCTCTGCCTCCGGCTCAGGTCATAATCTCAGAGTCCTGGGATCAAGGCCCGCATCAGCCTCTCTGCTCGGCAGGGAGCCTACTTCCTCCTCTCTCTCTGCCTGCCTCTCTGCCTAGTGATCTCTCTCTCTCTGTCAAATAAATAAAATCTTAAAAAAAGAAAAGAAAAGAAAAGAATCCACTGAACTTGACAACCAAGAAGCTATTAATGACCTTGACAAGAGCAGGTTCAAATGATGGTACAGAAATCAAATTTTACTAAGCTTTTCTTACGTGAAGGTAGAGACTCCAGAGGTGGGGTGTGCTTTCAAAAACAGCAAAAATGGAAGAAGAGAGACAGGGCAGTAAATAAGTGGAAATACAAAGTTGAGAGAGGACATGTTCAAGCCCACAAGGAATTTGACAAGTAGGAGGGAAAAGTAGGAAGGGTGAGACTAAAGACGAAGTGAGGGAGGGGATAACCAATAAGAACGGATTTAGATCAGCACTAGAGGGGCTGGCCTTGGACAGGAGGATGGTGACCTCACCCAATAAGACAGAAAGGAAGAATATAAATGGGTGTGCAGGGGGTGGGGAATAAATAATGTTTGAGACCTGAAGGAAAAGGTAGATGGCTGGGGAAGAGTTGGGGAGGGTGTTCCAGGAGTGTTCCATGTGTAAAGGCCCTCCAAGGAACCCTGAAACAGAACTTCATGGAAACTGAACTTTTCCAAAATGACCTGATAATTCTACATGCTAAGGTGTAGATGTAGTGAGGCTGGAGACATATACACTTGAGGCCAAGTCATGTAGAGTTGAATCTAAAAGCAACAGCAGTCCACACTTCTTAAAAGATCACTCTGGAAGGGGTGGGGAAATTAGATAAGAAATAGACAAGAGTACTGGGAGGAGAGAACAGTTAGGATACATTTAATCAGAATCTGGGCCAGGGATGGCGTTACAGGTGGTGGTGACAGTACGCCAGGCAAAAGAAATCAAACACATTAAGAGATGCAGAAGAGGCAAACTTCACTTAGAATGCATGGTCTGAATGTGGGAAAGGAGGATCAAGGGCAAAGAGGGGGTGGTGTTCATATTTCTAGTTTGGGAAGCTAGAAAATGGTGAGTGGTACCGATCACTGAGAAGGGTAGGGGTGGCAAGAAAGGTCTGCTTTGGGGCGCCTGGGTGGCTCAGTTGGTTAAACGACTGCCTTCGGCTCAGGTCATGATCCCGGAGACCCGGGATCGAGCCCCACATCAGGCTCCCTGCTCAGCAGGAAGCCTGCTTCTCCCTCTCTCACTCCCCCTGCTTGTGTTCCCTCTCCGGCTGTGTTTCTCTGTCAAAATAAATAAAATCTTAAAAAGAAAAAGAAAGGTCTGCTTTTCAGTGGCTGAGCTTAAGGCTCGGGGCAAGTAGATAAGTAAGCAGTTGAATGCAGAATGCAGATATAGGACTGGCGTTCCAAAGAGGTCTTTATGGTAATGAACCTGGGATTTGCCTACAACAGCTGGAAACTGCAGGCACTGTGTGAGGAGAGATTACATAGGGAGAGGACATAATGCGAAAAGGCGTCCTGCGGCAGAGTCCTAGAGAACCCCTTCCCTCAGGCATGAGTGGAGGAGAAGAGCACACACAGAGAGCAATGAACACCCAGTCATCAAGGAGCAAGAGCAGGAGTCAGTGAATAAAAGTACTTCAAGGACAGTCAACTGTGTCTAAAGCTGAGCTGTTAGAAAGAATGGGAAATAAAACTAGTGAGAAAGATTCTAACAAAGACTGGATAGGATACAGAATGAGTAGGAGGTCGGGAAACAGACAAAAACTGTTCAGATGGTTTTTTTTTTTTTTTTTTTTTAAAGATTTTATTTATTTATTTGACAGAGAGAGAGATCATCACAAGTAGTAGAGAGGCAGACAGAGAGAGGAGGAAGCAGGCTCCCCGCTAAGCAGAGAGCCCGATGCGGGCCTCGATCCCAGGACCCTGAGATCATGACCTGAGCTGAAAGCAGAGGCTTTAACCCACTGAGCCACCCAGGCACCCTGTTCAGATGGTTTAACTGCATACAGGAGGAGAAATGAGAGATGGAAGGGGCAAGGAGGACATGTGAAAAGTGCAGCTGAGAAGTGTGTGACGTGTTGGATCAAGAAATTAGGATAGGAAAAAAAGTGAAGAAAGCAGGGAAGGGTGATAGATTAGGAAGGAACTGGAGGGCGAGAAATTAGGATAGGAAAAAAAGTGAAGAAAGCAGGGTAGGGTGGTAGATTAGGAAGGAAATGGAGGGCCCAAGGGACAAGAAGTCTTGGTAATACTGAAAAAGGCTAGGCAATGAATGGCAGACTGAAATGACAGACTGGGACACTGGTGCTCCAGATTTCAGAAGTGGAACAGGTGCAGATGATGATCAGGTTCTCGGCCACCATGGGGAGATGGCACTGCAAGACTGGGGAGCAGCAGTGAAAGTTCCGGGAGTGGATGAAGTCAGGGAAAGTGACGGATAGGCTGGTCCACAGGTCATCTGCATCCTGACTCAGAGCACTCAGGAAGACAACAAGCCAGCAGGGAAAGGACACTGATAAACCAGGCCTTGGAGCCTAAAGTAGAGGAGATCCAAGAAGGCTGGGAGGTTTACAGTTATAGGATACAGCCAGACAGAAGCCCCAAAGGAAAAGAGATGTTTATAAAAAGATGGAAGACTAATGGATTAGAATAGGCTACTGAAGAGCTAAAAGAATACCAGCCCACCTGACAACCCACTTGAACGGGCAACGCAGCTCCTACTCCAGAGAGCCACAGGTAAGATTTTTCTCAAGGAAGAAACTAGATTATTATAAAAGAACGTGAAGACTATTGTGTGGAAAGGCTGGGAATATATAGAAAAAGGAAAAAAGATAATAAAAAGAACTATCTAAACATAACCAAAGGCCACATATGTAAAGTCTATACTCAACAGTGAGAAACAAAGCTTTTTCTCAAAGATCAGGACCAAGGCAAAGATCTTGCCACTTCTATTCAACATGGTTTTGGAAGTCCTAGCCACAACAATTAGGTAAGACAAAGAAATCAAATCTAAATTGGAAAGAAATAGAAATTATGTTTGCAGATGACCTCTAAAGATTCTACACAACGAACTATTAGAACAAATTTAGCAAAGTTGCAGAATACAAAATCAGCACATAAAAATCCATTGCTTTTATACACTAACAGTGAACAATCCAAAAAAAGAAATTAAGAAAATAATCCCATTTACAACAGCACCAAACTATATAATATTTTTGGAATAAAATTAAGCCAAGAAGGTGAAGGACTTGTACACTAAAAACTACAAAACACTGCTGAAAAAATGTGGAGACACCAATAAACGCATGTTTGTAGACCGGAAGACTTAATATCACAAAAATGTCCACACCACTGCAAATGAGCCACAGTTAATGCAATCCCTATCAAAATCTGTGGCATTTTTTGCAGAAATAGAAAAAAAAAATCTTAAATTCATATGAAACACAAGGGACCCCGATTAGCCAAAATAATCTTGAAAAAGAACCAAGTTGGAGGCCTCATACTTCCTGATCTCCAAAGCATATTACAAAGCTTAAAAGCTGGTGGTACTGGCATGAACAAACAGAGCAAGAGAACCGAGCATAAGTGAGCGAGTGAATACCTTACATTCATGATCAACTGATGTCAGCCAAGGCCACAGGACAACATAATCCAGAAAGGGCCAAAATGGATTAAAGACCTAAATATAAGACCTAAAACTATAAAAACCCCCAGAAGAAAACAGAGGAAAAGCTTCATAACACTGGATTTGGTGGTGATTTTTTAGGACACCAAAAACAGATGCAACAAAAATAGAAATAGACAAATGTGATTACATCAAACTTAAAAGCTTCTGGGCATCAAAGGACACTATCAACAGGGTGAAAAGGTAAACTGTGGAATGGGAGAAAATATCTGCAAATCATGTATCTCATCATGGGTTAAAGAAGTCCTACAATTAAACAAAAACAACAGCAACAAAAAACTAGGAACATGATTTTTAAAAATGGGCAAAGGATTTGAACATTTCTCCCAAGATAAACAAATGGTGTCTAAACATTTGAAAAGATGTGCAACATCAGTAATCATTAGGAAAGTGCAAATCAAAACCAGAATATGCTGTATCATACCTGTTAGGATGGCCACTATCAAAACAAAACAAAAACAAAATAACAAGTGTTGGTAAGGCTATGGAGAAACTGGAAGCCTCCTGCAGTTGGTGGGATTGTAAAATGGTGCGGCCACTATGGAAAACAGTGTAGTGCTTCCTCAAAAAATTAGAACTACTCTGTGACCCAGCAATTCCACTTTGGGGTATGCACCCAAAAGAGAAGAAAAGTAAATGGGAAGTAGGGGAATTTAGGGAGAGAAACAAAACAAGAGAGACTTTGGACACAGAAACAAACTGAGGGACTTGGAGGGAAGGGGGTGAGGGGATGGGAGAGCCTGGTGGTGGGTACCGAGGGTACCTATTGCATGGAGCACTGGGTGTGGGGCATGGGCAATGAATCTTGGAACACTGAAAAAAAAATTTAAGTAACAATAAAAAAAAAAAGGAAAAAAAAAAAAGAAAACAAGATAACAAGATCCAGAAGACATATCTGCACACCCAAATTCACTGTAGTCACATTACTCACAACAGCCAAGAGATGTTAGCAACCCAAACGTTCATCAACAATGAATGGATAGAGAAAATGTGGTTATATCCATGCACATAAAAAATAGGATTCAGCCTTTAAAAAGGAAATCCTGCCATGCACTGCATGAATGATGAACCTTAAGAACATCATGCTAAGTGAAATAAGCCAGTCCCAGAAGACAAATACTGTATGACACCACTTGTCCAAGGTACTGAACTAGTAAAACTAAAAGAAACACAAAGTGGAATAGTGGTTTCAGGGGCTGGGGGCGGGGAGAGGAAATGCGGAGTTGTGTTTAATAGGTAGAGTGTTTCGATTTTGTAAGATGAAAAAATTCTAGTGCTCTATCACACAACACTGTGAATATACTTAACACTACTGACTGTACATTTAAGGATGCCCAAGGTGACAGATTATGTTCTGTGTTTTCTACTACAATTTTAAAACAAAAAGACCACATAGTACTACAGAATACAGGAGAAAAGTTTGAGAAAAGGAAAAGGAAAAGGAAGAGGGCAAGAAGGGTTTGCATTCTGAACGCACCCTGGAAGGTCAAGGGCGGAGACAGAGCAAAATGAGGCCTCCAGGCTCCAACGGTATTTTGGTTCGGGCTGTTTCAGATCTAATTATTAGGGTATCTACAAGACATCCTGAACAGGGTACATGGTTATTTCCTCAAATCTTCACCTAGTGGCAGAAATGGCAGTGATCCTCAGGGATCATTTCCTGTTTGCATTAGCTGTGGCCTAGACTGGGGGCTCCCACAAAGGGAATCCTAGTTCCCGGGTGGCAGGAGGTGGCAGGAGGTATAGGGGCTCAGGGTGTTTAGAAAAGGAAGAAAAGATACACGTTATATGTTACATTTTCCATTTGTCAAAACATCTCCTCCAGCTATTTTTTTCTTTTATATATATATACGACAAATTTTCAGCTTCTCAGGTCTGTTCTTTACATGCTACCTAATGGAATTCAAGCACTGAGCCTTGAGAATACTTAGGGGGCAAACAGGGATCTATTCCCTTTAATATACAGCTGCCAAAAAACTGGACACCATGTTGCATCCTAAGACTATCTCTGACTGAGCTGAAAGTGAACTGAAACAGTTTCCAAAAGTATCAGTATGAATCTCCTTTCCACTGTGGAGACTTCCTTTACAAAAGGTGTTCTCTGCTTAACAAAGCAGTCATTTAAGACACCTGGATGGATTACAGAGTTGTTCAATACTTAAGATATCTCCCTTAAACCCCAAAAGACGACAATTTAATTGGCTCTCTTAACTATTTATATAATTTTACACAAAAAAACTTGCTTTAAATCTCATTACCATGTTAAACCAGAAGGGAGCTCTGGCACTTCCTTCTCCCTTCATGCCTGGAGGCTAATAAAACCCAGCGCTGCTGAATTCCTTATTCAAACAAAAGGTGGGAAAGTCTTTGTCTCATTTAAATTAACCCAGGCTAATAGGATAAATGTGGAAAAGCCATGGGGGCTAGAGCAAGCCCAAGGCCCAACAGCAGCAGTGGTAACAGACCTAGAGACTGCAGGAAGAAACTGAAAGAATAAAATCACAAGGAGACATGGGAGGTCAATTCCTGTCTACTAGGAACTTGGGAGGGGACTTCCCTCTCAATTTCCTCAGCTTCCAACCTCACTATTGTAGTCCATATGTACTGCCATCCAGTGTTAAAGACTCCGCTAGAGTTAGTTTTCCAGAACGAGTTACAAGAAGCCCTTGTCCTTGTGGCTTTAATATTTATTTTTCTTTTACACCACAATGTTCTACAGAGATGAGCACACTGAGCAAGATTTTGACCTTAGGCCCTTTTAGATGGTTTTGTTGCTGGAGGTGAAGGTGGGGTAGGGGCTCTTAGATATTTACCAGTGTTTTCCATACAGCCAATGGCTTCCCCATGTCAGCAGGCAGATCCCAGCTGTCGTTTTCTTCCAATGATTTCTAAGCGTTTTAAAGAACACGGTCATCTTCTCCTAAAGATTTGCTAGGTTAACAGAAGCAGAAAAAGAAAAAGGTAAGTACCCCAGCTCACTGTCTAGAGGCCCCTAACTGCCTTCCATCCACCTGTCCTGTTTTTCTTCCTTCTTTCCTTTTCCTTCTTACCACTCCTCTGGCCTCTTCCCATCTGCCCCCTTCCAGGCTCATCAACTTCATCTTCTCACTGCCCACCTGCCTTTCTTCTTTCTTCACTTCCTTCAACCTAAACTCACCGCTTCCCTCTCTGATCACCTGAATCAGTGTATTCAAAGCAAGCGGAGATGTAGAGAGAAGAGAATTCCAGGCTTCCTGCTTTTTCCTCCTCCCTATAGTCACTATACAACTGTTGAAGGGTATTTGCCTAATATATATAAAGGACTCAACAATAAGTACTATAAAGGGCTTATTCGAAATAGAGGAAAACACTAGCCCCTCAGTAGGAAAATAAGCAGAGAACATGCACAGAAAATTCAGGGCAAATGCAAATGGCTGTGTGAAAACGTTCAAGTTCTAGGTAATCAAAGACATGCAAATTACAAAGACTAGTACTATTCACCTCTAAGACTAATAAATTTTTACATGGTCATATTCACTGACAACAAAATAAAAGGAGACAGATACACTCATGCACTCCGGTAAGCAAAGTAAATTCCCACAACTTTACTAAAAAACCAAGTGACAATACAGATGCTTATTCTGTTTGTCTTTTTCACAGCCCTTATCATTTGGTGATCCTTATTTGCTAATTTGTTTATGAGCTTATCCCACTGGAATGTCAACTCTATAAACTAAGGACTTTGTTCTGGTCACTGCTGTATCCCCAGTGCCTAAAATAAGATATAGCACATAACAGTCATTCAACAGCTAACCAGTGAATGTCACAGGGTTCAAGACATACTACCCCAAAATATGTCAACTTAGCATATTGAATATTTTAAGCTAAAGAAGTCTGAGACAATGACAGAAGCTGGAAGTTCACTTTGACCTCCCCATCTGGCCCTTCTTCCCTGAAATAGGTCATAAACCCCTCATCTATTAAGTACCCTCCCTAAACCCTGAAGAAAGGAGTATCATCTCTGAAGACAAAGGGATGCCAAGAAGAATCCTAACAGGCCTTCCTGAGTTTCCCGTTTACTTCAATGTCCTCGTACTCAACCTAACATATTCCTTCACGGCTGTCCACCCTTCATCAAACCTAATTTTCTATCCACCAACCACCAACCTGCTCCTTGGCTATAAACCGCACCTGCCCACTTGTAGGAGATGAGAGGAGAAACCAAGCCAGGTTTGTATTTGGGCGACTGACTAAGGCTTTCAATCATTCGATTTGGAATACAGGTTTATGGAGAAAGGTGGCATGTGCAGCTTATATAGTGAGTTCGAGATGCCCGTAGGATATCCAAGTGGATATGCAAATGATCAGTGGATATCTGGATCTAGCAGTCTGAAGCTAGGAGAAACTGGATAGAAGACAGATTTGGGACTCGTCAGTGTGAAGGTCAAGCATGAGTCCAGATAAAAGTCACCCAACGCAAGGGCAAAAAGAGGGAAAAACACCAATACTGTTAGAGAACAACCTGAGAGTTGACAAAAGTCTGTTTACATCCATGATCATCCATCCATGATCCAGCAGAACTCCCCCTTTTTTTGTCACAAAACAGTGATTCGTGCATAAAAACATGTTAACAGGCAATCTAGTGTAGTGAAAAGAGCAGTGGTGCAAGGATCCTGAGGACTAGATTCTAGCATCTTCATCACTCCCTGACCGTGAGAGCCTGGGTAAGTCGCAGAGCTTCTACCTCTCTTTCCCTGTTAGTCAAATGAGAACACACCACGTGCTCTGATTAACCCAGCTGGCTGTAAAAATCACACCTGATGGGGCTGTGAATGCACAGTACTCATTAGTAAAATGAGGATGTAACACCTGCTCTGGTTAAGTCATTTGGCTAAAAAGATCACATCTGAAAGAACTGTGAATGCACTTTTTCTGGATTTAAGTTGTCATGGCAATTGTGCAATATATGAGCCAACAATGTGTATTCCTTCTAAACTACCTGACAGAATTCGTATTCCTCAATCTCAGTTAAAGTCTAAATTTTATATGTTCAAAGTAACATCTCTCCTCTGTAAAGCACGTTGGCCGGCTGGTGGGTTGCTCCTGTTGTTCCGTTTGTTTGCTTTAAAGAAGGCCCGAGTTCTAACTGTACTGGGCCCTCCTCCCCTGGAAGGTGGGGATTTTCTCTCTAGACTGTGAACCCTCCCGGGTAGGCGCTGTCCGTGCGTCTCGAGCAAACACAACCGAGGAAAAGCACCCGGAATGAATGAATCCATCAATCAATCAGAAACGATTTTCCCGTTCTGCAAATGAGTAAGCCGAAGCCCAAAGGGGAAGAAAAGTGAGTAAGGGTCGCACAGGGCAGCGACGGCTCCGGCACGGGAACCCAGGCCGGCGGACGCGCGGTGACACCCGGGACCCCGCCCTCCCGCCGTCGGCCCCCGCGGCCACCCCCGCGGCGCAGGCGGGCTCCCGCGGCTCCGTCCCGCGCCCCGTTCAACCCTCGGCCCGGCCGGGACCCCGCGCCCCGCCGCCCGCCACCGCCGCGCGCCGCTCACCCGGGCCGCTCCCGCTCACCGCCCGATCTTCCTGTGTGCTCCCTCAACCTTCCCCCGCGTTTTGACGGGAAACCGCGCCGCCGCCCGCGGGTTCCGCTGCGCCTTCCCGACGTGCAGGGACGGCGCGACGTGCGGGGGCCGCCGCCGGGGGCCGTGCGTCTTCCCTTCGCCGCTCGATCCATCGGTGCATCCCTTCACCCATCCGTGTGTCGCCCAACAGTATTTTATCGGAAGCCTACAAGGCAAACACTGTTTTAGGACCTGGTACTAAATCGGAAAATAAATGAACAGGGCAAATTCAGATCCTAAGTACGAAACAAACAACGAACGGCGTGATATAAAGGGAGTGGGTGGGAGAGAACTGTTCTAAATCAGGCAGTCTAAGACAGGCTTTCCCAGCAAGGGGCAGCTGCTGTGAAGGAGAGGGAGCAGGCCCAGCAAAGAGCTGGGGCGAGGCGGACCTGCGGGCGGGAACAGCCCGTGCAAAAGCTCTACAGCCTGAGGCAGTTTGGCAGGTGGGGGCCGGGTGGGTGGGGCGGAGGAGCGGCGGGCGGTCCAGCTGGGGAGGCGCGCACACAGGCCGCGGTGCTAAGGCGTTTTGCACGTCATACCGAATGGGAGGGGAAGGACTTGACGGGGGTTAGCCAGGGGAAGGATGTGATCGGCTTTACATTTTGAACATTCCTCTATAGCCAGGTGTAGTGAGTAAATTCTAGACAGCAAGAGAGCTACAGAGAGGTCAGGGCCAATGCTGCCCACCAGACAGCAGTTCTAATTCCTCCTCCTCTCATCAGGACCTTTCCCCTCCCTCACCCCCACATTAGAGTTGGGACTAAAGCGGTGCATCCAGGTTTCTTTCTTACTTCCTTCAACCAGCTTTGTGGAGTACGCGCTAGGCACTGGGGATGCGCTCATGAACCACACCCCTCACCGTTCCTGCCTCCGCAGAGCTTGCATTCTAAATTCCCCGTTTGCTATACACAGACGTGAGTCCTTCCTGTCTTCGGCTACATGTACCTGTTAGGAAACATGAGAACATCCAGTGAGGTTTAGTAAAGCATACTCTGCCAGCTTCTAACCCTCGCTGGGAGACACTAGATCATGTGAACTTGCCCTCTCTCCTGAGGCTTTGTCTGTAAATTAGGGAAGTGGGAAGATATCATAAAACACATCTTTTAGCTGTAAAATGTTGTGATGTTGAAGGTATGGGAGATAGTTATTTTCACTTCTCTTTTCCCAACTATTTAGAACATTTGCGTTTGAAAATTGAGTTGCTGAACTGTGTCCCTGTAAGGCTAGAAAATCTGGGACTCCAGGCGGGATGGCCCAATGGGCAGACTGAGCTTTAGGGTTTCAGCAAAGCAGTGGTTTCCGAAAATGAGAAGAGTTCTACTTGGATGAACATACTATGATTTTCCAATCAGAAAATCTAGAAAGAACTTTTTTCTTAAAACTTGGGAGAGGAAAACTTGATTTTGAGTCAGAACCATATCCTGTTGGAAAGATCAGGCACCACAAGGCAGATGCCCACAATGCCCGTGAAGAAGGGCACCGGGTCTCTGCCACCTGGGAGAAAACCACACATCTGGAAAGAGACAGCCCCTCCATGGAGGGCTAACACAGACCTGCACAGCATCACAGGCCTCACTTTGGAAACTCCCTAATTGAAAAGTGCTCCCCCGGGCCATAGGGGAATATTTGTTAGTTTACATTCTTTCTTTAAAATGAGCTAGTGTCTTTGCAGACGACATGATACTCTATGTGGAAAACCCAAAAGTCTCTACCCCCAAACTACTAGAACTCATACAACAATTCGGTAATATGGCAGGATACAAAATTAACGCACAGAAATCAGCTGCGTTCTTATACACTAACAATGAAAATATAGAAAGGGAAATCAGAGAATCGATTCCGTTTACTATAGCACCAAAAACTATAAGATACTTAGGAATAAACCTAACCAAAGAAGTCAAGGATCTATACTTGAGGAACTACAGAACACTCATGAAAGAAATTGAAGAAGACACAAAAAGATGGAAGACCATTCCATGCTCATGGATAGGAAGAATAAACATTGTCAAAATGTCTATACTGCCCAGAGCAATCTATACTTTCAATGCCATTCCGATCAAAATTCCACCAACATTCTTCAAAACGTTGGAACAAACAATCCTAAAATTTATATGGAACCAAAAAAGACCCCGAATCGCTAAGGAATTGCTGAAGAAGAAAAGCAAAGCTGGGGGCATCTCATTACCTG